>SJXQ01003283.1:231244-281683 GCA_006408695.1 Aepyceros melampus | reverse complement strand
TTTTAATTAATTTTTATTTTTTAGTTTGTTTTGCTTTACAATATTGTATTTGTTTTGCTATATATTGACATGAATCATCCACGAGTGTACATGAACTCCCAATCCCAACACCAACCTCCCCCCTCCCGCCCCACACCATCTCTCTGGATTATCCCCGTGCATCAGTCCCAAGCATCCTGCATCCTGCATTGAACCTAGACCGGTGATTCGTTTCACTTATGATATCATACATGTTACACTGCCACTCTCCCAAATCCTCTCACCCTCTCCCTCTCCCACAGAGTCCAAAAGGCTGTTCTATACATCTGTGTCTCTTTTGCTATCTCGCGTACAGGTTTATCATTACCATCTTTCTGTTTGGGGTCTTTTGTGGTTCCATAAAGTCAAGGATTATTCGTTCTATTTCTGTGAAAAATGGCACTGGAATTTTGTTAAGGATTGCACTGAATCTGTAGATTTCATTGTGTAGCATGGACACTTTAACAATGTTATGTCTTCCAGTCCATGATCACAGAACATTCTTCCATTTGTTCGCTTGTCCTTCAGTTTCTTTCATCAGTGTCTTACAGTTTTCAGTATACAGGTTTTTCACTTCCTTGGTTAAATTTATTTCTAGGCATTTTAGTCTTTTTTGATGCAACTGTAAATGGGATTGTTTTTTTGATTTCTCTTTCTGATAGTTGTTATTCCTGTATAGAGATGCAACAGATATTTGTGTATTGATTTTGTATATTTTAACTTTACTGAATTCATTTTTCAGTTCTAACACTTTTTTTGGTGGAGTCTTCAGGGTTTTCTATATATAATATTATGACATCTGCAAATAGAGACAGTTTCACTTCTTCCTTCCTGATTTGGATGTCTTTTATTTCTTCTTCTTGCCTACTGGCTCTGGCAAGGACTTCCAGTACTATGTTGAATAAAAGTGTGGGACAGTGGGCATCCTTGGCTTGTTCTTGATCTTAGAGGAAAGGTCTTCAGGTTTTCATTGCTGAGTACTGTGTTACATGAGTGGAGAGCAGAATAAGAGAATATTGGTAGATACACACACTGCAGACACGTTTGCACACACATTACATTCATATTTATTTCTCTGTCCATATCTCCTTAACATGGGATTCTGTCTTTGCAGAGGGAGCCATAAGGCAATGCTAACCCTAGGTTTGGGATCCTGGTTCTTTCCTGACTTTCATTTGTTGGCTTCCCGGGTGGCGCTACTGGTAAAGAACCCGCCTGCTAATGCAGGAGATACGGATTTGATTCCTGGGTAGGGAAGATCCCCTGGAGAAGGAAATGGCAACCCACTCCAGTATTCTTGCCTGCAGAATCCCATAGACAGAGGATCCTGGAGGGCTATAGTCTATGGGGCCACAGAGTCAGACACGACTTAGTGACTGAACACGTTTGTTGGTTGGTGTTTGAGTCTCCTGGGATGACCACAACAAAATACTCCAGATGGGTGACTTAAACAACAGAATTTATTTTCTCACAGTTGTGGAGGCTAGAACAATCTACCAGGGTGGTTTCTCCTGAGACCTCTCCTCTGCCTGTATCCTCACATGATCTTCCCTTGTTCTATGGGGTTATGTTCTAAACTCCTTTTCTTATAAGGACACCAGTCATATAAGATTGGGCCTACCTGTAGGACCTTATTTTAATTTAAATACCTCTAAGACCATGTCTTCATATACAGCTACATTCTAACGTACTGTGGGTTGGGATTTAATATATGAATGGGGGTGAGGGCAGAATACAATTTTGTTGTTGTTGTTTAGTTGCTAAGTCAAGTCCAACTCTTTGTGACCCTGTGGACTGTAACCTGTCAGGCCCCCCTGTCCATGGGATTTCCCAGGCAAGAATACTGCAATGGGTTGTCATTTCCCTCTCTACGGGATCTTCCTGACCCAGGGATCTAGCCCGCATCTCCTGCACTGGCAGGCAGATTATTTATTGCTGAGCCACCCTGAAACCCAGAATACAATTTATCCCATAGCAATTAATTTATCAGAAAAATGAGCATGCAGTTTGGCAGAGGTCTGTATGTTCTAAATCAAGAGAAGTCAGGCTTTAACTAAACAAGCAGTAATAAAGATTTTAAGAAATGAACAAGATCATAATTCCCTTCTTTGGTGGGAAAGCCATTCTTAGGCTTCCTCCAGGCTGTTTTCTCTATATTATTTGGAATATGGCTATATTAAACTCAGAATTTTAATTTTACTTTTAATGTCCTGAAAAACACCCTTTTGGAATTTGTTGATTATTAAAAATTCATTATCTAAGATGGACCCTCAAACTAAGCATAAACAATTTATGAAATTTCTATTTCTCAAAAACTTCATTTTGGTTTCACAGCTTTGTCAATTCTGTGTTTAAGCAGAAGCTTCACTGTCTCTGTTAATATCTAAGCTAGATTGGAACAGACACAAATTCATTCATTTATTTCCATCTCATTTTTTTTTAATATATATTTAGTAGTCATTGGACGGAAACTTGCCACCAACCTCAAAATCAACCAAAAGTTAATTTTAGAAGGAAAATAAGTGATTTCATCTTATAAAGAATTGAAAACTCAGTTTTATGGTTAACCAGAGATGGTGGTCTTTTTCTTCTTGGTCTCTCTTTTCTCCTTCATGTGGCACAATCTTTGAAAAAGACCAGAGAATATTCCCTCCCACTTTGGTTTCAGTGTTCTAACAAGGCAGCTTCTGGGTAGAGAATGTTCTCCAAGGTAGCTGAGCAGGCTGGGCTCCATCACCTTCCAGCTGGGTTGTTGGGAGCAAGACTGTCCAGCCGGCTGAGATTCCATTTCCTCTGCTGTAAAGTGGGGAAAGCTGCCAGCATTGAGGCTCACAACACATGGCGGATGCTCAACAATAACTTAGTGCTGCATAAATGGAGAATTAAAAGGACGTAAACTGAGCAAATACTTCAGCACATCTCCAGAAGGATGCAAAAACTTCTGCGAAGGTATTTATAAGCTCAGGAGAGGCATCAAGAAAAAGGCAGTAGGAAAAGAGGCAAGGTTTATTCTTCCTATTTATAGATAGTTAGGAGGAAGGATCGACTGATTGGTAAAAGAGCCTAAATTAAAAATGAGAGGAACTGCAACCATTTCCTGTGGACGACCAGCCCACAGCTTTGTAACAATAGATCAGCATGGCAGATTACACAAGCCATCATTCTTCCTCTCATTGCATCTTACTCTTTGGATGGGCATCCAGTCTTCAAATCCAGCTCTTCTGTTTGGAGCCGCGTTAGCAATCTCCTCTAAATCTCGTGCAAGAGTTACCCTTCCCCTGCCTTTGCGGTAAGAAGCAGCCCGGGAGTGGGGGCGTCCTGTACTCTTCCCAGGGTGTCTCGCCTTCCCTCCTCCATCCGAGCTGTGCTGGAGGGTTCACGGCTCGCAGCCTGGAGATGCTCAGACTTTGACGCTGCACTGAACGCCACAGAGTTTGAAATGCTGAAAACACAATTGTTCCTCTTTCTCTACCGAAACCAAGTCTTCTTTGCATTTCCCTGAATTTCCTTGTTTCTCTTCTTCTCTTTCTCCGTTAATAGTATCTGTTGAGAATTTCCCAGGAGCCAGGCCCTGCCAAGTCCCTTACGAGCTGTGTCTCATTTGATCCTTACACCAGTCCAATGAAGCTTTGTTCTTTCCATTTTAAAACTCAGAACCTGAGGCCCAGGGAGTTCAGTAATGTCCACAGGCTTTGGGTTCTGGCTAAGAGAGCACCCAGCAGCCAACCCCCTGACGTGTGACCTCGCAGATGCCGTGGTCAGAGTCACCCTTCCTTCACCCTGCACCCCCACCCTCCAGTGCCAGCCCCTCAGTCGCAGGAATTCCCTAGAGTAGCTTCACCTTGTTCCTCCCCACCCCTCCTAACAGCAGCAGTGACTCCTTATCCATTAAATGAAGTCACAGCTCTCCTGGCCTCAGCATTCAAGCTGCGTTCTCCAGCCTCAACCCCTCTGTCCTTTATTATCTAAACTTCCCACAACCCCTCTCCATGGTGGACCCATTTTTCAAAACTTCTTCCTCAGATGTTACACTTCCTTCACACACACACACACCCACCCACACACACATCCCTACACTTAGGATGTGTGTCTCCATGTACACAAACACACACACACATGTAACACACCCCACACATCCCTGCATACGCATGCTCCTCCATAAAAGCATACACAGACATGCTTACACCAACACACACTGACACAGCCCCCTGAGCACAAACACACCTCCCCCCACACAAATTTCTTTACATATGCTCACCTTTTACACATACATCTGGATATATACAAACCCACACACATACACACCCCTACACATGTATAAATACCATTTCTCTACACATGTCCCTAAATACATACTCTACATACACACACACACACACACACACACATTCTGCATTATCATAACACTGCACACAGGCACAACCAGGCTGGTATCTGAACATTAGTGAAAAACTTAGGGCATTTTATCATTTCACAATTCCAATGAGGGGACTGAGGGAAATTTTCTTTTCTTGTTAATTTTTGTTTAATGAAGTATAGATGATTTACAATGTTGTATTAAGTTCTGTTGCACAGCTAAGTGACTCAGACACATATATACATTCTTTTTTACATTCTTTTCCAATATGGTTTATCCATAATGGATATTGAATATAGTTACGTGTGCTCTACAGTAGGACCTTGTTAGTTTTGTTTTTTAAAATAATGTAATTTGGCAATAACTGCACACCAAGGAGAAAGGTCTGGGCTTCCCAGGTGGCTTAGTAGTAAAGAACCTGCCTGCCAATGCACAAGACGCAGGAGACACAGTCCCTGGGTGGGGAAGATCCCCTGGAGGAGGGCGTGGCAACCCACTCCAGCATTCTTGCCTGGGAAATCCCATGGACAGAGGAGCCTGGCGGGCTACAGTCCATGGGTCACTAAAGAGTCAGACATAACAGAGCACAGCAGCAGCAGGAGAAAGGTCAGTTAAGGTAACGTAATCAAGCAGTCTTCAGGAAACACCTCCATCTTCTCCTAACTTGCTGAAAGTTATTAATAATCCTTCTTCCTCCTGTCCTTTGGCTTGGTTGTGACTTTTGGCTCCACATCCACCAAGAGGCGAGCGCAGTTTTTCAGGTAGCACTTTCCACAGAATCTCTCCTTCTAACAATGTCTGTAATTGACTTAGTTTTTTACTCTTCATCTGCCCCCATTGTAATGCCAGTCCAGAATGCAGAGCTCTTTATTGCATGTGTTCACCAGTCTTCCTAGTGCCTAATACAATGCCTGGCCCATAGCTGCCACTTGGTAAATATTGGTTGGATACACAAATAAAAGCTTTTCTTCCTGGAAAGAAGGAATTCTACAACATTTCTTATGGAGACACCTCTGTGCAAAGGAGACATTTTCGACAACCTGAATTAGATCGTATGAATGATTGCAAATTTTTAAAAAGGAGGAAGAAGACAACTTTATGTTTCTTAATTTTGTGTGTCACAACTTTTCTTTCTAAAGAATTATGAGACTGAAAGCAGGGAATTCGTTTTGCTTCATCGTAATGAAAGACTGTTGCCATCCCTTTTTAATGGGAAGCTGTTATTATTATCATTATTATTAGATTATGCTGAGGTTTTGCAGTACATCACTTTTTGTTGTTGTTATTTTTTTTTAATTTTCCTTTTGCAATACATCACTTTTTTATGGTTCAAGGGGTAAAAAAGTCTTTTCAGTTCAGCTGCTGTAGCTTTGCAAAACGTTGGTAAAACATAGAGATTCAATCAAGAGATATCTTAATATCAACAATTTAAGAAGGAAGTACCAGAGCTTTCGAGAGTTCAGAGAGAAGGCTCAACTTGACATTGGTGTCTTTTCTGAGCTATCATCATCTCCGTGTCTACAGTTAAAGTTCTTTCACTTCAAAAAGAATGATAGCAGATACCTTCACGTAAGGACGCACTTCTCTTGTCATCCTCGGATCTAAGTGTTTCACATTTACGAGGAGTAAAGTACCACGTACAATAAAACCATTTAAAACCATTTCCTATGTGTCAAGTTTTATAGTGACTCATGGGTCTGTCTAACCAGATAAATGTAACAGGACATCCTGTAGTTGCTGAGCAGTTTTTCCAATGCTTCTAAGTTTTAATTCTTTCCCTCTCCCTTTTCTCTCTCATTCTCTCTCAATTCTCATGAGATGCAAAGGCAACTACATTTTAACCCAATCTATGTTAGCCACTCAGTCATGTCCGCTCCGGAGAAGGCAATGGCATCCCACTCCAGTACTCTTGCTTGGAAAATCCCATGGACAGAGGAGCCTGGTAGGCTGTGGTCCATGGGGTCGCAAAGAGTTGGACACGACTGAGTGACTTCACTTTCACTTCTCACTTTCATGCATTGGAGAAGGAAATGGCAACCCAGTGTTCTTGCCTGGAGGATCCCAGGGACGGGGGAGCCTGGTGGGCTGCCGTCTATGGGGTCACACAGAGTTGGACACGACTGAACCAACTTAGCAGCAGCTGCAGCAGCAGCATGTCCGACTCCACGATCCCATGGACTGTAGCCCACCAGGCTCCTCTGTCTATGGAATTCTTCAGGCAAGAATACTGGAGTGGATAGCCATTCCCATTTCCATAGGATCTTCCTGACCCAGGGATCAAATGTGCATCTCGTGTATTACAGGCAGACTCTTTACCATCTGAGCCACCAGGGGAGTCCCTTTAACCCAATACTGAAACATAACTGTAGTCACTGCTGCTGCTGCTGCTAAGTCACTTCAGTCGTGTCCAACTCTGTGTGACCCCATAGACAGCAGCACATCAGGTTCCCCTGTCCCTGGGATTCTCCAGGCAAGAACACTGGAGTGGGTTGCCATTTCCTTCTCCAATGCATGAAAGGAAAAGTGAAAGTGAAGTCGCTCAGTCATGTCTGACTCTTAATGACCCCATGGATTGCAGTCTACCAACCTCCTCCGTCCATGGGATTTTCCAGGCAAGAGTACTGGAGTGGGGTGCCATTGCCTTCTCTAATTTTAGTCACAGTTGGATGCAAAAAACAGAAAATGTTACAGATACTATTTGATGAGGACAGATCTGATCACATCCCTGCAAAATGCATTTTTCATTTGGGGCACAAATCCCTCTTCTGTTGATTTTTATTCCATCATGCTCTCCTCTCCCCTCACTCCCACTCTTGTCAGGTGCTCAGTTTTGGCTGTCATTTTTCTCTTTTACTGGGACATAAGGAACATCTCTGAAAGGCTGAAGGATGTATATTTTGTTTTGGTGACACACTGCCTTCTACAGGGTTCCCAAACCTACTTTGAAATGATTTTGTATTTCTTCCAGTGGAACAGAGAGAGAATGACCCTATCAAGTAGGCAGCAGCAGAGTGGGTCACCAGTTAAAATAGTCGAGGATTCATGAGAAGAGGACAACAATCACCTAATATGTAGAACAAGGATGAACAATGAAGACATTAATCCAATTATTATTTAGGTTTTACTTGAAGAACAAAACATGTTGTTTCTTCAGCTTATAACAATGACCCTTAGTAAACATTAATAAATTAAGCTGTATTTAGTCTTTCACAAATGTCCTTCAATTTCTTAAGCATTGTATTTCACCAAGAAATTATAGTTCAAGTTATAACAGAACTCAAGTTACAGTCCACAGGGTAAGCATGTAATGAGTCAAACTTGATGCAACATTTAATTGTTCGTATTAATATATTTACACTAAGGTATTACATGGTTTCAATAATTATTCTTTCTTGCCCTTTGCTGGCTATGTGACATTGGGCAAGTTACTTAGCATCTCTGAGCCTGGCTTTCTTCACCTGTGACCTAGGAATTAACAGTCCCAACGGCAAATCACTGTTGCTCTGCTTGGCACAGAATGAAAATGAAGGAAATGTGAGGTGGCAGAAGGACCATAAGTGCCGAAGTCGAAAAGCCCAGGTTCCGTCCTGGAAACACTGATTTTTATGCTAGTCTAGTGAAGGAACAGGCAACCCACTCCAGTATTCTTGTCTAGAAAATCCTCATGGACAGAGGAGCCTGGCAGGCTACAGTCCACGGGGTCGCAAGTGTCAGACATGACTTAACCACTGAACCACCCCCACCACCAGAGTTAGACATGAGTTTCTCTTTTCTCCCCCGCCATCTACTTGTACTGAGATGAAACAAACATCAGCCTGTGAAGCCTCCTGGGCCCTCCAGGCCATGAGTAGCAGCTCCTATATTTCCTTTCCTGGCTCTCTGATCCTTTTCTGTGACATTAAAGTGAAAAATAGCAGAAAACTATGGATTTTTACTGGGGAGAGAAAATAAGTAGTGTTATTACCATATATAGATGATTTCAACCTGTGTTTCCCAAAATAGATCATAGTTTTATAAATATGAAGCATATATTAAAAATAGTTGATACCCAAGAGATTTTATGTGGAAAATATTAGGCACGTATAGAAGGGGTTCAATAACACTATAGCTGTCATTTCCATTTTATCATCAATCCTACAGCTGTTGTGTTAACCAACTCAGCATCATTATGCTTGCTGGGCCCCTGTTTCTTGATCAGAGCATTGTAAGGCATGCAAGATGGATAAATTGATGGAAAAGCTGGAAACAGAACCCAATTTCAGAAAATTTATCGCATCTTTGAATTCTCCTACTTCTCAACAGAGGGCCTCTGCCATGGCCATTTTGGACTTAAAACCTGCTGTTTGATGAGACCAGCTGAGAGGTGGGTGACAACTATTTCTTATTCCTGTTTCCAAGCTTATGTCACATGTGTGTCATAATACAGCTTTACGTACACATATACATATCTATGCACAATTACGGCTTCTTTGGGCTTCCCTGGTGGTGCAGTGGTAAAGAATCCACCTGCCAATGCAGGAGACTTGGGTTCAGTCTCTGGGTCGGGAAGATTCCCTGGAGAAGGAAATGAAAACCCACTCCAGTATTCTTGCCTGGAAAATCCCATGGACAGAGGAGCCTGGCAGGCTACAGTCCACGGGGTCACAAAAGAGTTGGATATGATTTAGCAACTAAACAATAACAATGGCCTCTTTAACTTCATTTCATGATTTGTCTTAAAATTGACATTTTTTTCTCAATCTGTCTGTAGTGTAATGTGTTTGATACAGCTTAATTAGTTCTGTCATTTCCTGAGCCTTTTTTTTTGAGGTGGGGGAGCATGCGTAGGGTTGAAACCCAGGTGCTGCCAAAGAAATAAATCAAAATGAACAATGACCTCTCATGGCCATTTTCACTCTACTAGACTATGGTGCGTACATTACCAATAGTCTAAACCTTCGGTTCATATAGCAAAAGGTCCATAGTAAAGGCACCGTAGGAGATCTAGTGCTGGTTTTTCTAGTCATCGTAAGGTTTTCTTTCTTCCCGTTTCACAGAAGCATCTAGTTGGGTTGGTTTATAAACCTTCACGATACCTGGTGAGATTTAAAGTTTTTAATACAAACAATCTTCTTACCACTTCTTTTGTATGTAGATGTCCTTGAAATTATTTTCCTTGTTGAAACAAAAAGCTGCTTCTGATTGGTTTAAGTAAAAGTACTGCTTTATTCTGCTCAGTTAACTGCTCCAGGGCATAATGAATCATTTTCGTGGGTAAAATGCTCTGAATTGGCAATGAAAATCCTCACAGAAAGTCTTGCTGTCAGAAGCACAGACTCTGACACCTGGAAGTTACTGTAGATGCGAGGCAGAACAAACCCTAAGTTTAAAGATGAGGAGACCCAGGTGTCATAGCTCATAATCAGTGGTGCTGAGGCCAGAACCGAGCTCCTACCATTTCTAGATAATGTTCTTTCTACCAAAGAAAGGTTATTTTTCATTGCCAGATGACATCCCAGAGAGCTTAGTCTTTTTGATGCATAAAAGCATAACATTTTTGGTTTATAAAATTAATTTTAAAAAAATTTTATTGACGTATAGTTGATTTGTGATGCTGTGTTAATTTCTGTATAGCCCAGTGATCCCTATATGTGTGTGTGTGTATTCTTTTTCATATTCTTTTCCATTATGATCTATCACAGGATATTGTGATATAAAATTAACTTCCAAGGACTTTCCTGGTGGTCCAGTGGCTAAAACTCCGTGCTCCTAATGCTGGGGGCATAGGTTTGATCCCCGCTCAGGGAACTAGATGACACATGCTGCCATTAAAAGATCCTGTTTGCCACAAGTAAGACCTGGTATGGCCAAATAAATAAATAAATATTTGAAAAAATTAAAATTAATTTTTGATACACTGAAAAATGCATTTATCTAACAAACACGCACTGAGCATCTTCACGTGCCTGGCGCTGTGCTAGTAAGGTGATCGGGACACTGTCTTCAGCGTAAAATCCCTCAGGACCCTCCTGGCCCTTCCTGAGGATGTGGCCGCGTGCCCTGTGCACCTGCAGGATGATGGGGGTCGTCACTGAAGGATGGCATGGGCACAAGTGGGATAAGGCCTGGTTCTGGCTCAAAAGCCCTGAGTGTACTTCAGCTCCCCTCTCGCTAGTCCGGTGACCGTGAGCAAGCCTCTTCCTTTCTCCGCATCACCTTTTCCTCATTTGCAGCATGAGGGGCTCATCGACCATGAGACAGGATGAACAGCAAGCACGTGGCCAGCATGCCTATGAGACTTACACACGTGCTGCATGTACGTGAGCCCCCAGCTCCTGGGATAGACTGCTGCTGCTGCTGCTAAGTCACTTCGGTCGCGTGCGACTCTGTGCGACCCCATGGACAGCAGCCCACCAGGCTCCTCTGTCCCTGGGATTCTCCAGGCAAGAACACTGGAAGTGAAGTGAAGTCACTCAGTCATGTCCGGCTCTTTGCGACTCCGTGGACTGTAGCCCACCAGGCTCCTCTGTCCAGGGGATTCTCCAAGCAAGAATACTGGAGTGGGTTGCTCTTTCCTTCTCCAGGGGATCTTCCCAATCCAGGGATTGAACCCAGGTCTCCCGCATTGCAGGCAGACGCTTTAACCTCTGAGCCACCAGGGAACACTGGAGGGGGTTGCGATTTCCGTCAACGTGTGCATGCATGCTAAGTCGCTTCAGTCATGTCCGACTCTATGCGACCCTGTGGACAGCAGCCCACCAGGCTCCTCTGTCCACAGGATTCACTAGGCAAGAATACTGGAGTGGGTTGCCATTTCCTTCTCCAGGAACAGACTGGGGACTCACGAACTATGTTATTTGCTTAGGGCTGTAGTAACAGAAGACCACAAACCGCTGGCTTAAACAACAGAACTTAACGGTCTCAAAGTTGTGAAGGCCAGACATCCAAGATCAGGGAGTTGACAGGGCTGGGTCTTTCTAAAAGGCCGTGAGGTAAAATGCTCTCCTGCCTCTCTCCCAGCTTCTAATAGTTTCCTAGCAACATCGGGCCATTCCTTGGCTGGTAGATGCATCTCTCTGACCTGTGCCTTTATCTTTATAGGCCTTTACCTGAGCGCAGGCAGGTCTTCCTGAGTCCAGATTTTCCTCCTTCATAGCAACAGTCACGTGGAATTGCAGTCCACCCTAATGACCTCTCTTGACTTGATCACCTGCAAAGTCTTCATTTTCAGATAAGACTGCATTTGCAGGTACTAGAGATCAGGACGTCAGCATCTTTTTACTATTATTATTGGCTGCACTGGGTTTTTGTTGTTGCATGCAGACTTACTCTAGTTGTGGAGCAGAAGCTACTTGCTAGTTTGTTTGTGGTGGGTGAACTTCTCATTGCAGTGACTTCTCCTCTTGTGGAGCACAGGCTCTAGGACACGAGCTCAGTAGTTGTGAGGGGCTACTAAGGCACACAGGCTTAGCTGCCCCTCAGCATGCGGAATCTTCCAGGATCAGGGATTGAACCCGTGTCCTCTGCATTGGCAGGCAGACTCTTAACCACTGGACAACCAGGGAAGTCCGGGACATCAGTATCTTTGGAGGAAAGAATTCAATCCATAAGGACTACTGGTGGGTCTGCTCAATGGACCAAGACTGAACGTCACCTCTCTAGGCTCCCGCAGTGTGGTGGCAGCCTCTTTGCACACTCACACTTCATTTGGCAAACTCACTGAGTCCCTGCAGCTCCCGTGCACTGAGCTTGGAGTTTAGAATAACAACCAAAAAAACAAAACAAAACAAAAAAAAAAACAGAGAGAAACACAACCTAGATGCCCCTTCAGTCCACCTTCTGGTACAGGAGCACCATATAGATAAATAACAACATTAGAATAAAGGTGGAAAGTGACAAGTATCAATGAGAGCGAAAGGTAAATTTCTGCAGGATTTCAAAGGAGAAAGAGAGGCAATGAATCTAAAGACTTCCTGGAGGAGGTGGCACTTGAACTGGCCCTTGAAGGATGGGTAGGAGCTGGCCAGGGAAGATGGAGGGAAAGGGAAAGTGTGAACACAAAGACATAAAGGTATATGTTGGTGCAGCCTACACCACACAGGGAACACCTCCCAATCCCATGTCGTCAAAGCATTTGCTGAGTTTCTGCCACCACCTTCACTTCCTTCTTCACTTCCTTCCACTACCACCCCCACCCCATTGCCCCAGGCCATCACGACTTTCTGCACAGATTAGGAAAACTGGTCACTTACTGCCTTCACAGGACTTGTGTGAGGTACATGTGACTAAGTTTATAGATGGACAAAGAGTTACGTTAAGTCCAGTTTACCCAGTAATCACTGAGGAGCCTCTTCTGATCCCGGGGTCGTGAAAATGAGCAATTCAGGTTCAAAATCATATTTGTTCTGTTGAAACTCTTCCACAGGGTGGAATTAAGTTCTAACTTTACTCATGTGACATTTTTCCTTTTGTAACTTTAAATCCTACTACCTACAATCAGATCTGAAGAATTCCTCACTAAGAACCAGTTAGCTCACGTGCTGGTGGTGATTTAGTAACTAAGTCGTGACTCTTGGGACCCCACGGACTGTAGCCCACCAAGCTCCTCTATTCATGGGATTCTCCAGGCAAGAATACTTGGCTGGGTTGCCATTCCCTTCTCCAGGGCATCTTCCCGATCTAGGAATCAAACCAGTGTCTCTTGCACTGCAGACAAATCCTTTACCATCTGAGCCACCAGGGGAGCCAGATAGCTCATAGGACAGCTGTATTTTTAGGATGACGGTGTTCTCGAAGCTTAACAATAACTAATCAAAGTAAACAGGACTTCCGAAGAACAGACACACATAAACTATTTAGATCGACAAAAAGATACACCCAGAATTCAAGAAAAACAGAAACCCACCCTGGTGTGAATCCACTCTTTAGAGGGCAGCTGTGATTTTAC
Source organism: Aepyceros melampus (assembly GCA_006408695.1). NCBI lineage: Eukaryota > Metazoa > Chordata > Mammalia > Artiodactyla > Bovidae > Aepyceros > Aepyceros melampus. Next base: position 268,382 of record SJXQ01003283.1, on the reverse strand, counting down.
TCAGTGACTTGGAAGAATACTCTGCCTTCCCTGGACTTTTTCTGAAAGTGGAGGTAAGGAGAGGAATACGATAACGAAGGAGCCATAGGGCTCTCCCCTAAATTGGCGCTGAGACCAGCCTGTGGGACTCATATTAACACACATTACACAAAGTTAGAATCTAAAGAGTCTTATGAAACACTTCTCTCCTTATAGCAAAGGTGGCTGTGTGTGTAAAAGAAATGGTAATAGCCAAATTATGTTATCAGGCTGAACTCTAAAGAGATCTAGGGGAATTCAGTTGCTGCCTTCTACCAGGGCAAACAACAGAAGCTGAATTCATTTGAGGCTGAGATCATTCAAAGGCAGTGTAGAAACATCTAAGATGGTCATCAAACTGAAGACACACATCTGTGCATAAAAATGATATAATATTAAAAATTTACTGCATAGCACAGGGAATTATGTTCAATACTTTATAATGACCAATAAGGAAATAGAGTCTAAAAAAGAGTGGCTATATACATATATATATATATCTGGGATTCCCTGGTGGCTCAGTCAGTCAAGAATATGCCTGCAATGTAGGACACCTAGGTTCAATCCCTGGGTCAAGAAGGTCCTCTGGAGAAGGAAATAGAAACCCACTCCAGTGTTCTTGCCTGGAAAATCCCATAGACAGAGGAGCCTGGCAGGCTATAGTCAGACACGACTTAGCTACTAAACCACCACCACCACCATAGGTACATCTATAACTGACTCATTTTGTTGTATAGCAAAAACTAACACAACATTGTAAATCAACCATACTCCAATAAAAAAATTAATTTAAAAAGTGATGTAACAATGGCCAATGCAAATTAAAAAGATGAGAGAAGTCATCAGCTTCACACAGACATCCTCATCTGGCCGTGTCTTAACCTGACACTGTTTTTCTCGATCGAGTTCAAAGTGCTGTCTTATTTCTCACTCCTGGAAAGAAACACAGGCTGACTGAAGGACTCATTGGGTGAATGAGGGGTTCCAGCCTGAGCCACCCCTGAAAGGCCCCTGACAGTTCATCATGAAAGCTCGCAATGGACAATTCTGTTGACATAGAGTGACAGGAAGCTCTAGGAAGGAGGTGGGCTTGTTTCATGCAGGGAGACATCCCTGTGTAGCCCTTTCACGCTCACAATTTTAACTAATTTTCCGTCATGTCTATGAGAGATGCCAGGGCCTCAGACACGACCCCCACCATCACCGAACAGCAGGGAGGGTCTCCCCTGACAGGAGCATCTCTCTGCACACTTGTCACCTGGGTCCATGACGTGGGACAGACACCAGAGCCCATTCCTGGAGCTCCCTCATGGAGCCTTGAGACTGGATGTAACTTGAGATCCCTAAACCAGTGTAACCAGAAATGCTTCCCCACAGAACAGATGAAGGAGACCTTCAAGAAGGTGGAATAGAAAACATAACAGGAGAGCCTGGCAGCGCTGCAGAAGAGCTCAGACTGGTCCAATCCCGGGCATCACCCCAGCCCAGCTGCTGCAGCGGGACTCCTGCTCCGCTCTGACCGTGGAGTTGACTGGCTGCCCCCCATCCACTGTCCCCCTTTGTTAAACAACTTGTTTGTTGCTGTTACCATTACAGGTGACCAGTGGAGTTGTGTTTTCCAGCAGGAATTACATTGCACAGCCAGGTCTCAAGACTTAGGTCTGCATGATGCTCCCCTGGACACCCGGAATAGCAGACCACGTTTGTTCCAGGGGGAGGTCTCTTTCTGCAGCCTTTCCCCCCCAGCGCCTCCCTCAAGGTCCAGCCCTGCTTCCTGATCTGCACTGGCTTACTCCCCTCAAAGCCCACCTTCCTTCATGGTGACCTGGGCACCATGTGACCCCTTGTCCCTCCATCTAAACTGCCGGAGTATTTAACGTCGATCAGCCTTAAGAAAGCTCTCTGGTTCGACAACATCGTGAAACTGCTATGAAAATTAAGTGGTTCTATACCCTTCTGTCTGATCCTTGCCGTCTGTTTTTCCAAATTCTTCCCACCTCCTTTAACTGACACATCCAGTTTCAGAAAGTTCTTTTAGTTCAAAAGTCATGGGATAGAGCATTTGTCAGCCATCACAGTGACCATCGACTCAGGCAAGAATCACCAAGGGATGCTGTCTAGGGAAGTTGATGAAGAATAGGAACCTTACAGTGGACACAGAGCACAAAGATGGCTAAACACAGACAAAGAATCTGGCAGAAGACACCTGGTGAGCCTTTGTGCTCTCTTTGGAACTTATCTCTACGTCTGAAATCAGGAAAAGTCAAATACCCGAGTTCCTAGACACCAAAGGAGCACTCAGAAAATGGGTTTGGCACCTCTAAACACGAGATCAGGGCAGATCCTAGGGTCCTGAGACCAACTTAATTTGAGGATCTGGGCATCCTTGCTGGCGACCAGAAGGTAGGAAGGAGGGGGAGGTGGCAATGTGACCCCCTCCTCAGAGAAATGAAGTCAGAAGCAATTAGCTTTTGGATTTTCCCTGGTAGATTCCAAGAACCCCTAACCTGACTATAGGTGATAATTTCTTTCTTTAAAAAATTATTTTATTAAAGTATGAAAATGAAAGTGTTAGTTGCTCGATCATGTCTGACTCTTTGTGACCCCTGGACTGTAGCCTGCCGAACTCCTAGTGGATTAACAGTATTGTGCTAGTTTCTGGTGTATAGCAAAGTGATTCAGTTATAGACATATATAATATTTTGCATCTGCTAATGCTAAATTCCCAATCCGTCCCTCCCGCATGCCCTCCTTGGCAACCACAAGTCTGTTCTCTGTATCTGTGAGCCCGTTTCTGTTTCGTAGAGCAGTTCATTTGTGTCATATTTTAGATTCCACACATAAGTGACGCCACATATTTGTCTTTGTCCAACTTACTTCCCTTAGTATGATCATCTCTAGGTCTCTCCGTGTTGCTGCAAATGGCATTATTTCGTTCTTTTTTATGGCTGAATAGTATTCCAAGGTTGGAGAAGGAAATGGCAACCCACTCCCGTGTTCTTGCCTGGAGAATCCCAGGGACGGGGGAGCCTGGTGGACAGCCATCTATGGGGTCGCACAGAGTCGGACATGACTGAAGTGACTTAACAGCAGTATTCCAAGGAGATAATTTCTTAGACCTAGTTACTATTATTGGTTTCATTACCATGAGAACAGTCTTGCCTATCACTGAGCAACAAATTAACTTTGTTGTAAATTTGATAAGGTTCCAATCCTAGTTATTGGTGTTGTTACTGTTTGGCTCAGTTTTATTAGTTTCTTATTCAGGTAGCTTAGATCTTCCTTTATAAATGTAAGGGAACTTAGGACTCAGCCTTGATTTCTCTCTTTGCTTCCAGGCCTGCTGTGCTGTGTCTGAGGTATCTCAGGCTGAGAAGCCTGAACTTCATAGGCAGCCTTGTTATATAAGGGTCTGAACTGAGCTTTGATATCGGTCAGAGTTCAATTCCAGCGCATGCAACCTAAGCAAGGTGAATTTGGAAACGCCCTGCTGGGACATTGAGGTAAATGGATGTACTTTTAATTTGTACTCTTTAATTTACTTAATGTACTATTTAATTAATTCTGTTTTCCTTTTTTGGCCTCACTGCACAGCATACAGGATCCCATTTCTTCACCAAAGACTGAACCCATGCCCCCTGAAATAGAAGCGTGGACTGCCAGGGAATTCCCTGGATGAATGCACTTTAGCTGAAGTTCAAGTAAAACACTTAAGGCACATTTACATCACTTTTATGATTTCCTCACTTCAAACAACTTGTTTGATTCATCAGTGCTAAATGCATCAGATGAAAAGCCTCCCAGTGTGTTTTGCTAGAAACACTGGTGAGAAGCACAAACCCATCTGTTTTGCACGTTTGCCCCATATTCTCCCAGAACAATTGGCTGGGGGTCTTTCCCAGTGGCTCCCCAACATGGCTACTCACTGGAACAATCTGATGATTGGGTCCCCTCCAGACTTCTCTTTAAAGACCTGGGAAGGGAATTCCATGGCAGTCCAGTGGTTGCTGCTGCTGCTGCTGCTGCTAAGTCGCTTCAGTCCTGTCCGACTCTGTGCGGCCCCATAGACGGCAGCCCACCAGGCTCCCGCATTCCTGGGATTCTCCAGGCAAGAACACTGGAGTGGGTTGCCATTTCCTTCTCCAATGCATGAAAGTGAAAAGTGAAAGTGAGTTGCTCAGTTGTGTCTGACTCTTCACGATCCCATGGACTGCAGCCTACCAGGCTCTTCTGTCCATGAGATTTTCCAGGCAAGAGTACTGGAGTGGGGTGCCATCACCTTCTCTGAGTCCACTGGTTAGGGCTTTGCAATTCCACTGCAGGGGGCTCGTGTTTGACTTCTAGTCAGGGAATTAAAATCCTGCATGCTGTGCATGGCAGCCAGAAACAAACAAATAAAATAATAAAAATTTAAAAAATAAATGAAGACCTGGGAAGGCCTGGACTGGTGATTTTCAGGTGCCACTCAGTTGAGCACAACTGACCTGCATTATTGCTCAGGTCCACGGCTATGACTGCAAGAGTCAGATGGAGAGTCTTAGCCTCCACTCTGCCTCTCCAGGCAAAGCCAACCTGGGGGGCCTCCACAGATAGTCCTAGAGTTGCGCTGAGGAGCCTGAACCCCTGAGGGCAGCTCCAGAGAGGAGCAGGGGCACCGGGGAAAGTCCACGCTGTGACAGTGGTGAGTATCGCACACTGTACGTTCTCTGGATGAACAGAGATGAATTTAGCCAGGACACTTGGGTGTGGGGAGTGAGAAGTGGGTGAGCTGGAGGAGGGACATTTTAGGGGCAGGGGACTAACAAAAAGTGATTATTAAGAGATTATATTATATCATGTGTGTGAAACTTTTGAAAACTGTAAAGCACTGTAGAATTTAAAGAATCATTCACTAAAAATAAAATTCAGTCCGTTCAGTTCAGTTCAGTTGCTCAGTAGTGTCTGACTCTGCGACCCCGTGAACCGTAGCATGCCAGGCCTCCCTGTCCATCACCAACTGCGGGAGCTTACCCAAGCTCATGTCCATTAAGTTAGTGATGCCATCCAACCAACTCATCCTCTGTCATCCCCTTCTCCTCCCGCCTTCAATCTTTCCCAGCACCAGTCAGTTCTTCACATCAGGTGGCCAAAATATTGGAGTTTCAGCATCAATCCTTCCAATGAACACCCAAGGACTGATTTCCTTTAGGATGACTAGTTGGATCTCCTTGCAGTCCAAGGGAATCTCAAGAGACTTCTCCAACACCACAGTTCAAAAGTATCAATTCTTCAACACTCAGCTTTTAATTGAAAAAAAGTTAAACAACACTTCTGGGGATCTCTTTTGGAGATCTTTACTTTTACCACCTAAAGAACAAAAAAAGGCAGAAGAAGAAGAAATGGTAGAGCTTGGTGCAAGCCTAGCTCTGCCTGATAGTTTCATTTTTTAAGTCCCCAGAACAAGGATCAAACTCTGTGCCCCCTGCCTTTGGAGCACAGTTAACCACTGGACCTTCCCTAATGATGTTTTGTTTCTTACTTCAAGAGCCCTTTTATCAAAACAAACAAACAAACAAACAAACAAAAAAACAAAATAAAAAACTGGCAAGAGCTTCTAGATGGATTAACCAATACCAAACATTCTGTGTGTTGTTCTTATCTGCCAGATGCCTTTAGTCAGGATCTCAAGGACTCACTGGTAATAGCAGATATTTTAAATTAAAGCCAAGATATTTGAAAGGTCATTCTTAAGAAAAGTCCAGGAAACGGGCTCTCACATAGTGAATTACTCAGTAGGATCCAAGATCGTCAACACTTTCCAGCAGGTCACCTAATCTCTCCTCTTCAGCAAGAAACTGACTACATACCAGTGATCATCATCGGTAGAAACTACACTACTCAGTGTTGTTGGATAAGGCGGTAGTTTGCAGACCTTTGTCCTCTGGTACCAGTAATAAGTGACTACTCCCTGCGTTATGTTACAAGATGGTAGACTTGACCCCAGGACTGTGGTTGCAGACTCAGGTGGGGCCAGCCTCCTAAGAATATTGTTAATAAAAGGTTATCGGTCTGACAAGCTTAGGCCTGTCAAACCAATGTATGGCTCCCAATACGCCCTGTGTAGGTGTCTGCTATTGACACAAACTCCAAAATCTACTACAGGGTGCTAATTATTTCTGTGTAAATTCTGAGCTGCAGTGCAATGCTGGGATTCCAGGGAGCAGGAATCTTGCTTAAACACGTGGGTATCCACAGCCCCGGGTACTGATTCTCTATCCTGGGTTTGTAAGTGGTATTTATTCAGTTGAACGATGAGCTTGAAGATGAAGTCTTGTTTCAACAAATACTGGACAGGTATGTGCAGCACGCAGGGATGCAGAGATGGTAGGAGGGAAAGATTACAGCCACCATGACCTTGTGCAAGGCGCAGTGCCCTTTATACCCTCCCAGCAGCCCTGTCTCCATTTTTCCAGGAGGAAATTAAGCCTTAAGGAATTGGGTAACTGCCAGACCACCTAACGCCACAGCCACCTCCACCCTCATCAGTACGCCCCCGAGTACACCCTGAAGGAGAGACTCTACAGGTTAAGAACTAACGGAGACCTGGAGCATCCGCTTTCCAGAGGGCTCCAAATGTTGGGGGACCCGAGCGCCCCCTCTGCTGCCAGACGCACCCCTCTTCCTAACACTGGGGAGTAGGCTGGAAGTGAAGGAACGGAGACGTGAGGGGCTCCTTCGCTGTGCAGGACACCAGGCGCCGGGCGAGCTCCTGGAAGACCGTTCAGTCCGTCTCCAGACTCCCGGGCTCTGCGCACCGAGACGCAGGTCTCCGTGCCTTCAAAGCGCTGCGCGACAGCCACGCCAGCGCCCCAAACCTTGGGCAGGGGCCAAACGGTCACTTCCCCGCCCTCCAGGCGCGGTATGCAAATCCGAGCACCAGGAAGTAGCTGGGACCTCCCGGCCCAGCTCGGCGACGGCCAGTTCCTCCTCCGCTGCTCCGGGCCGCCGCCGCCGCTCGCTCCGAGCTGTGGCGCCTCCGGGCCGGTCGCCCTGCAGCCTCCAGCCCGCGGCAGGCGGGGCGGCCGCGCCACCCGGGCCCCTGCCCGCACCCCGCACTCCGCGCGCCCCCCGCCCTGTCCTGCCCCGCAGGGCCGCCCCGTCGCGGCCCCAGCTCGGATCCCCGGCCACCGTGGAGCGCCGCCGCGGCCCCGCGACTCACACACGGAGCTGGTGAGTCCCGGGCGGGACCCAGGCGGGGGGAGTGGGGTGCGCGCGGCGGGGCGGTGAGTACGCTCGGATGCCTTCCGCCCGCGGAGACTCGGCCCCGGGAGCGCGATCGCGGGGGCGGGCGGCTCCGCAGGTGTCTCAGTGCCCCGGCCGCAGGGGCGGGGCGGGCGCACCGCGGGGCCCTCCGGCGCAGCCCCTAGGGCCGGATGCTGTCCCCGCGCGGGCGGGGAAGCCCGTGTCCACGCGGAGCGCGCGCGCGGCGGGGATCCCCGGGGGACCCCAGGCCTGCACAGTCCGGTATCCCCTCCGGGCCCGGGGCCCCTCCGCGAACCGCGGGCATCTGCCCTCCTCGGGGCCCGGGCGGAGCTTGACGTCCGGGCTCTGCGGCGGAGGCGGTGCGCACCCTCCCAAGGAGCCCGGCGCCTCCCGGCCTGCGGAGCCGCAGCCCCGAGCCCCCTGCGGCCGAGAGGAAGCGAGAGTTATTTTAAGAATTCAGGGGTTGCCTTTCCTTCGCCTTGGGGGCAGGGTGTGAGCGTCAGTTCCCAGTTTCCTGCGTTATCTCGGCCACTGTGGCGTCTTCGAGATGCTGAGCATTTAATAGCAAGCGTGATCGTGGGGTGTGTGTATGTGTGTGTCTGTCTGTTTGAATTACCCCAAATCCACCCAACTTCTTTGTCATCTCAGAAACTCGAGTTGAACCCAGGCTTCTCAGTTTCCTAGCTAAGTGTGAACTGGGGCGCGTTACTGAAATTCTCGGTTAGGGTTTCCTTGTCTACCTTCTGAGCTATTTATTGCATGTAAAGCCCCAAGCACATACTAGGCATTCCATAAACGGTGCTGTTATTATTGCAAATAATTCTATCCATAACAACGAGGCTCCCTGGTTCTTTGCAATTTGATGATTTTAAACCTAAGACGGCTTATCCAATTTAGCCAACTGACCTTACTGATACACTGCATAATAAATACACCAGTGATTTACTGTCCCAAAGCAGGGCCCGGAGTCTGACTCAGGCTAAGAACAAGCCAATGAGGAGGTCTGACTTACTTTTGTTTCTTGGCTACCCCCAGCTGGCTATAGGGTTCAGAAGGGCCGGGGTGGGGGTGGGGGGTGGGTCTCTCTCTCCAGCACCTTCTAAAGCAGGCTGGAGGGGAATACGCACTTACTGAGTCCTCCAAATCTGTCCTGATAAGGTAAGCTTTGATGGAAAAGAGTAGGATTCAGGTGGCTCCTAGTTCTCTCTCGAAGTCAGTGTTTTGAGGCTTGAAGTCATTTAATTTGATCACAAGAGGCTCTTGGTGATTGGTCCTTTTTGGATGCAGAATGGGGTAACCTTCCTGAGAGAAGAATACAGGGCAGCCAATGTGAAGGGAGAGAAAACAGGAGCCAGGATGTCTGAGTTTGGGTGTCTACCATCACTTTTCAGAACTGTGATTTGGGATAAATTACTTGGCCCCTTTATCCCATCAACATCTCCTTCACAATGGTAATTAGAATTATATTATGATTTGCCCATATGTGTATAGTCCGTTTTCACCACTACAATGAAATGTCTGTGAAAACAGCTTTGTCTGGTTTGTCCAGAACGCCAGCCCTGGTGCCTGTCACATGGTCAAGATTGCTTGGAAGAAGGAAGGAGGGTCTCCTCCAAGCCTCACCCTATGCAAGTCTGAGGAACAGGGCTGGCCCCTAAGGCATCTGTACCCCACTGGCCCTCTAGTCCTGGCTTCTAAAATGGGAATTGGAGGAAGTTGACTGTCAAGTTATCCCAGCGCTAGAGTTCTCTGCTCAGGACTGGTTTCCATGCTTCTAACACTGAGAGGGAAGTCTTGATTTGAAGTGGTAAGATGCAGCCTGTAAAGCTGACATCTGGGCAAATGTTATGCAATCAAAAAGACACACAACATCCTAGAATCAATGTTGGAAAGGTTTGTAGAGTACTTGTGTGATACCTGAATGCTGCCCATGGCATTCTCTTAGCAGAAAATGGTCCAGCGAGGTAGTGATACATTGATTCCCAAAGCCTTTTAGTTCCATTATTTTTGTATTAAAAAAAAAATCACCAAAACTATTGGATGCCAATTGGTTCAAATGAATATATGGGTTTGTAAATTACAACGTGAAATCATATTATCCATAAATGAACCCATATTCATTTAAAATCTGCACAAATGAGAGCACATACCCCTCAGCATGGAACATTGCTGTGGCCCACTCACACCACTGATCTGTGACCTCTGCGTCCTCTGGCATGGGGAGAGTTGAAAAGGAAAGGTCATCGCATCACTAGTTGGGATGCTGATCAGTGACATGTTGATGTCAGAGACAGTCTCAGACCTTTCCTTGGCTCCTTCTGCCAATGGTGGTACTGATGATTTTTGCCGATCCAGGGCTCTGAAGCTTTCTGAACACTGATTTCCTCCAAGCCTCTCAGGACCCTGCACGGTAGGCACGGACCAAAAAAAGAGGGGGGCGGGGGTTGGCATGACCAGTGTCACAGGCCTGATTAAGTGACATCATTGGGCCTAGTAGCTGTGTTTTCCCACTCCAGCTCTAAGAGATTTTCCCACTTTTGTGCCTTCGGATCTGTAGTAGGTACTCCATTACTTAAAAGTAAAGAAACAAAATCATCATTTAATAAACATTTTAAGGACAGAATCACAAGGTCATCTTCTTCTATCATATGGAGATAGTCTTCATTGTCAGAGTGCAGGGGACTGTCAGAGTAAATGAGCAGGTGGACCAGTGAGCAGGGTGTGGAGGCTGTTCTATTGAGCTGAGTTTCTGTCTTTTAACTTTGCTGCCTGCTCAGGGAAGCGGGAGCCCTGGTAACTCCCCAGATGCCATCCGTCCTGGTCACTGTCAGAGCAGCACCAGTGACTGCCTTCAGCACTGTTCATGCTTATGGGTCAGCGTGGTGTTACTGTTTAGTCGCTAAGTCGTGCCCAGCACTTTTGCGACCCCATGGACTGTAGCCCACCAGGCTCTTCTATCCTTGGGATTTCCCAGGCAAGAATCCTGGAGTGGGTTGCCATTTCCTTTTCCAGAGGATCTTCCTGACCCAGGGATCCAACTGGAGTCTCCTGCAGATTGGCAGCGTAATCTTTACCACTGAGCCACCTGGGAAGCCTCTGGGACAGTGTAGAAGTACTCAATGATACTTTCTAAAAAAGTTCCCTCTAGCTTCTTTATAAACCCTACAAGCCTCCTTGTATGGTTGTTATAACAGTGAGAGGTGTCATTCAAGGGGAACATAAAAGGTGAGGAGACGGCCCATGGGATGGATGTGGAAATATGCAGCCTCCTTCCTGGGCTCCTGTTGTGGACCAGGCTCATCCTAAGTCCACACTCTTATAATGGATAAACATTTCCTCCCAGCTTTTAAGATTGATGAGAAGAAGGACAAGGAAGAGGAAGTTGATCAGAAGTACTGAAAGATTTCTTACAGCTGCCTGGTTTCCTGATACTTAAATTGTGAAACCTTGAGTTTAGTCTCTCATCATTTCTGACATTTATTTTGAGTAAGTTCCCATTTAGGGGAGAAGCCCGTGTATAGAAAATAGTATGGAAATCTCCCCATAGTAGTGGTTTAGTTGCTAAGTCCCGTCTGACTCTTGCGACCCCACAGACTGTAGGCTCCTCTGTCAATGGGATTTTCGAGGTGCGAATACCGGAGTCGGTATCCATGCCATTTCCTTCTCCAAGGGACCTTCTCCACCCAGGAATCGAACCCAGGTCTCATGCATTGCAGCCAGATTATTTACTGACTGAGCTGCGAGGGAAGCCATGCCCATGGAGGGATTCAAATTTTTGAAACACACCAGTTTAAAGACTTGGACCTTCTTTCAGATTCTCTTGACTACGTTAGCTGGAAGTGCTGTCTTGTCATTTAGAACAAGTTTCAGGAGTTACTTGGGATGATGTGTGGAAAAGGCTCATCCATGCTGGCAGGTTGCAGGGGCTATTATCACCCTAGTTCTTCATTCTTGGGCTTTCTCTTCAGTCTTGTCCTGACCTTCACTTTGCCTTGTTGTTGTTCTTGTTCAGTTGCTCAGTTGTGTCAGACTTTTCCCGACCCCGCAGACTATAGCACGCCAGCAGGCTTCCTTGTCCTTCACGTCTTCCGGAACTTGCTCAAACTCATGTCCATTGAGATGGTGATGCCATCCAACCTCTCATCCTCTATTGTCCCTTTTCTCCTCCTGCTTTCAATTTTTCCCAGCATCAGGGTCTTTTCCAGTGAGTCAGATCTTTGCATCAGGTGGCCAAAGTATTGGAACTTCATCATTGTCCTTCCAGTGAATATTCCGGGCTGATTTCCTTTAGGATTGACTGGTTTGAGCTCCTTACAGTCCAAGGTACTCTCAAGAGTCTTCTCCAACACCACAGTTCAAAAACATCAATTCTTGGGCACTCAGCCATCTCTAGCTCTCCCATCCATATAAGACTACTGGAAAAATCATAGCTTTGACTATACAGACCTTTGGCAAAATAATGTCTCTGCTTTCTAGCATGCTGTCTAGGTTGGTCATAGATTTTCTTGCAAGGAGCAAGTGTCTTTTAATTTCATGGCTGCAGTCACTGTCTGTATCTTAGTACTGACTAAGCATCAACACTCCTGATTTGCTGCCAAGCTGTTTAATGACAGTTGTATTTATAATCAGAATACAATTTTCCTTTTATAGAACTCTTCCAAAGTGTTGGTTATTTATCTCTGCTTTATTTGCCATCAATGTATGTACAGTCTCTCTTCTCTAACTCCCCTCTTCAACTCCTTTCTCACTGTCTTACAGAGCCTGCAAGCCATGCATTGATAGGAATTGACCATTACTGGTTAACCTCAGTGTAACTGTGTTCTTTCTTCATTGTGCTTAGATGTGTAAGTGATGCTCCATAGAATGATGGATGAATGGGCATATGTTAACAGAGACCGTTGGATGGATGTTTCTTGGTGTGGGCTCTGCTCTTGATGAGCTATAGGACTTGGGGAAGAAGTCTTCATCGAGAGGTTCAGAGAGTCTTTAAGAGTCTCATTTCCTTTTTACCATTCACACTTGAGACACATATTGACACTTGAGTCAGATATTGCTGGGCCTGCCCACACTCCCCCCTTTCCTTTTTTTTTTAATTTTATTTTTTAACACCAAAAACATTTTGTATTGGGTTGTAGCCAATTACCAATGTGGTGATAGTTTCAGGTGAACAGCAAAGGGACTGAGCCCTACATATACATGTATCCATTCTCCCCCAAAACCCCTCCCCTCCAGACTGGCACATAACATTGAGCACAGTGCCATGTGCCATATAATAGGTTTTTGTTGGTTATCCTTTTTAAATATAACAGTGTGTACATGACCTTCCCAAAGTCCTTAACTATCCCTTCTTCCCGGCAACCATGAGTTCGTTTTCTAAGTCTGTGAGTCTCTTTCTGTTTGTAAGTTCATGTGTACCATTTCTTTTTTAGATTCCACATATAAAGGATGTCATATGGTATTTCTCCTTCTCTGCCTGACTTACTTCACTCAGTGTGACTTTCTAGGTCCATCCATGTTGCTCCAAATAGCCTTATTTCATTCTTTTTAATGGCTGCACATTCCTCCCTTCCAGTAAGCATCGAACATCACTCTCTGTATTGATCCCGAGTCATGCTGGTTGGAAGCTCATTGTCAGCTCTCCCCAGTTCTCTCTCCACTGGTCCAGTGTTTGGTGGGAGCTATGGTGACTTTTCAGCGCTGTTGTGGGTCCCCAGTGAGATGGTAAGGCAGCTCTGGGTTCATCCTGCCTCCAGCCAGAGTAGAGATGTCTCCCAGGTGCTGGGCCTTCTGGGTGCCTCCATTCTTCCTGGAGATGTTAACCCACACAGGGGCGAGGGCAGCTGAGAAGCTTGTCTCAGAGAGACCGTCTGGAGAGGGAGGCCCACTTCTGCTTTCCACAGGGAAGCTGGGTCACAGAGCGCAGAACTGCAGCAGGAGGCCGCAAGAAAGTGATACTTCCTTCTGCTTCGAAGGCCCAGACCCGTCATTTGCCTGCAGCCCCACCTTCCTCACCACCCAGCCCTGCCTTTTCCTCTGGGTTGGGGTTCTTTCTACCATCTTCTCTGCAGTTGGTCCTTGAGAAGGCGGAAGGGAGGGGAGGGGAGGGAGGAGCGAATGAAGCCAGTCCCAGTGCAGAACCTCCTGGGCTGGGGAGACCCCCACGGCCATGCTGGATTGTTCAGCCACAGAAAGATGTTCGTTTTGAAATTCTCCATCATGGAAATCATTACAAAACTCTGAGTAGAGGTTTTGAAATCTTTTAATGTTCAGGCAGTATAATTATTTCTTAATCTTAACTACAGTGGATCAGTGCTGTTTTAAATATTCTTTAAGCTCTGAGTGTTAGTCGCTCAGTCGTGGCCAGCTCTTTGTGACACCCATGGGTGTAGCCAGCCAGGCTCCTCTGTCCAGGGGATTTTCCAGGCAAGAATACTGGAGAGGGTTGCCATTTCCTTCTCTAAGGGATCTTCCTGACTCAGGGATCAAACCTGGGTCTCCTGCATTTGCAGACAGATTTTTTTACTATCTGAGCAACCAGCCTCTCCTTAAATATTTGGGGTAGATCAGTGACCTTTCAAACTTCTTTGACCTTGATCCGTATCAAGAAGCATCTTTTATCTTGTGCCAGAATGCACATCCATCTGTATGCAAAGAAAGAAAGAGGAAGAGAGAAAGAAAATTTGGTGAAAAGCCCCTCCCCACAGCTTGTAGGGGGTGGGGAGTGTGACCCCAGGCAGTCCTCTGAGGCCAGCTTGTTGAGATGTAAAATACACAGAAGTGAGGAATCCCTGGTGACTTGGTGGTTAGGACTTTCTGCTTTCACTGCTGTGGCCTGGGTTCAGTCCTTGGTCTGGGAACTATGATCCAACAAGCAGCTTGGCCCCAAAATAACTACATAAGTAAAGTAAAATGCACAGAGCTATTCTATTCTAAAATGCAGGAGCTATTCTATAAGCTCCTGTTCAATAAGGTTTATTACACAAACACAAATTAAGATACATCTGGCTTTCCATGTGGTGCTAGTAGTAAAGAACCCTCCTGCCAATGCAGGAGACATAAGAGATGCGAGTTTGATCCCTGGGTTGGGAAGATCCCCTGGAGGAGGGCATGGCAACCCACTCCAGTATTTTTGCCTGGAAAATCCCATGGCAGAGGAGCCTGGCGGGCTATAGTCCATGGAGTCACAAAGAATTGAATATGATGGGAGCAACTTAGCAGGCATACAATGAATGGTATACCTTGTAAATATCTTTAAAATAGAATTAAATTATATTTACTAGTGTGAAAGATGTTCTTTAAAAAGCTGAACAGTAATATATATTACCATTTCTGAAATACAGTAGTTATGTTGACACAATGATAAACTATGAATATCAATGATTTTTTATACTAAAGTTTTCAATACTGATTTTTTCTGGGTGATGGGTGAATGCTGATTTTTCTTTTTTACCTCTTTCTTTTGTTGCAAAGATTATGACTTACATGGTTTTAAGACAGTGGTGTGATGGGCGATGACCCGTAATAAGCTGGCGAGACAGCAGGAAACTAAGGGAAAAGTGGCCCTTTTGATGGTTGTGTGGATATCGTGTGGGCAGACCGACCCTAGAGGAACTCATGCACTGCAGACGGTGTAAGCAGACAGAATATTTTCCTAAAGAAGTGTCTACTGATATTTACTCATATTTAGTTTACTCATATTGAGTTTCTTGAGAACCTACCATCCGTTAGCCCCAGTTTCGGCGAGGAAACCCTGAAGGGGAGAAGGGGTCTGGAGTGGGGAGAACAGACCGGTTCGCACAGCATCCCTGGGCGGCCAGGCAGTGAGGAGGCAGTTCGCGCAGGCGCGAAGGAGCCGTGCCCCCGGACCCTCAGTGTTGGGTTTCACTGTGTAGACCAAGGTCAGTCTTGAGGAAAGTCTTTGTGGGAAACTGTTTTTTTCCCCATCACAATCACTTTCTTGGCTAGACTCTTCTGTAGCAAAGTATTGATGATGTTGCCAAAAAATGTAGAGACACAGAGAGAGTAATGGCTAAGTGTCCTCTGAACAGGTGAGTGTCGTCCTCTGAATAGGTGGATGATTAATAGGGGGAGGAACAAGGACTTCCACGGAGATTAACTGGGGGCTGGAAAGTAGTATTTATTGCCTTTGTACCTGACCTAAGACTCGTTTGAGTCACTAGCGAGCAGATACTTGGTCACTCCCCTGGGAGGTGATGACCTTGTCCAGACATTTATCTGACTCTCCTTGAAGAGGCAACACTGCTGAGGGGAAAAAGGAGTTGAGTTCTAAGTTTCTGTAGGGTTATCAGTATTTTCCATTTGACTTAAATGCAGACTGTTGGGGTTTCCCTGCAGTCCAGTGGTCAGGACTTGGCTCTCAGTGCAGGGGGCATGGGCTCAACTCCTTGGTGAGGAACTAAGATTCCCAAAGTGTGCCAATAAATAAGTAAATAAATAGATGGAGACTGCTGTACAGCAGCGGCTTGGTGTTGGCCTTGTTCTTGCCATATACAAATTCGTGTGTTTCAAAACATCACCATAACCAGGAATGGCAACAGTTGGACAAAACGAGATAATTGGGCAATTCTGCAAGGAATGCCTTTGCATAATCAGACATGGCCTGTTGAATACATGCTGTATTCAGTGCCTGCTGCATGCTAAGTTGCATCAGTCGTGTCCAACTCTTTGCGACTGCAGCCTCTGAGGGATTATTAGTTTTAACCTTGAGAGGAGATAGTGTAATGTGGTGGAAAGAAGATAGTCTTCCAGGTGACACAAATCGGAAGTCAGGTGAACTTCTGATCTGCCTGGGGCACCAGGAATCACCAGAGGCTACGGGGTGAGCTTGGTGTTCTTGGCATTCAAAGATGCCCTCAGGAGTGGGACATGGGGCCATAGCATGGTTCTCAGAGTGAGATTGTTTTTGCCCTAGACAGGTGAACACAGCACTCTGCAAACAGGACAGGACTCTTGGTGACAGTGAGGGGATGATGCTTGGTCATGTAGGGTTGGGGGAGAAGGAATTTACTGCTTGAAAACCTTAAAGACAGGCATCCTTAAATAATGAGAGACTTTATCATCCAAGGAGTGATGGACCAATACAATAGTGGATGTGCTCCCTGCTTCAAATAAGTTGCAAATACACAGTTTATGGTCATCAGGATAATTAAACACGCACTCCAAGAGTTGGCTTTGTCCCTCTGGACCATGTTGACTTTTCCAACTATTTCAACTTTAATGCATGGTAAGTGTACATAAAAAACAAAATTAAACAAGTTCAGTTACATAACTGTCTACACACCTTTTATTTTATGGTTTTCAATTATTTTAAAAGTTTTAAATAAGTGAAGATAACCACTAAATAAGAAATTAATGGTCATTTTCCATAAATTCTTTTATCTGTGGATAACCTTTCAAATTTTTATAGAAAAAATTTCTGAGCAGTTTGGTAAATGACTTGAATGTTACCTTATTGCTATAGTTCTGTCTTCAGCTAAGGCTGTGCTGCACAGCCCCATTTAACAAATGACTCATCCCCTCTGGTGTCAGCCACTGGACTCTGGACATCACCTGTCTACCTTGGTGTCCAACATGAAAATCAGACTCTCAGAGGAGAAAGATATCTTGGCTGTGTTTCTCGAGCATAGGCCTTATCAAGCAGTCACTTTCTCTTGAGCACTGGGTCTCAAAAGTTAGCGTCTGTCCTAGTGATTCTAACAGTGGTGAAGGAGGTCACATTGTGAGAAGCACCGTGACAGGTATATTCCTGTTGGCCACAGTGGCCCATTTCATTTTTGTCCAGCTGTGGATATTCAAAAGCTCTTTTGTCTTGTACTGTAATATCTTATTTCTATAGTTTCTGCTTGTTGGTTCTAGTTCTACGCTGTTTCTGCACAGTTGAAGCCAGCCGCTGTTGGACTATCCAACCATTGTGGCTGTAAGTATGGAATGTGTGGGGACATAACTGTTGTACTGTCCACCCAGCACTATTACTTCACCTCTCTTCTAACAGAGCCCAGATTATGTCAAGATTCAGCTTCTCCATGGAAGTTTCTGCAGAAGTTTTCCACATCCCCATCTATATAAATTGGCTCTGATTGGTCAAATGCTACTATTCTTACCAGTGATTGGTTCATGAGTGGTGTATTTTGGGTTGAATGGTCATCAGTGAAAAAAGTGATGCTCCATAGATGGTGCTAAGATACAAACAGAAAAGTGTAGGAGAGAGAGGAGAGAAGGAAAGTCAGACCTGGACAAAGGATAAAGAAATACAACACAGTATGTGAAAGTCAGGAAGTTGGAACTTGGAAGGGAGATAGTATAAGACATTCTGATCAGTAATTTGTCATCTGTACTGTGGGTGGTTGTCTGCTCTGTGTTTGTCCTAGTCGCATAGACCAGTGTGGAATTAATGTTGATAACTGGGCTTCTGTAATCACAGTAGATTTTTAAAAATGTATATTTATTGGGAGAAAAGTTACAACAAACCTAGATAGTGATTAAAAAGCAGAGACATCACTTGGCCGACAAAGGTCCGTATAGTCAAAGCCATGGTTTATCCAGTAGTCACATATGAATGTGAGTTAGACCATGAAGAAGATTGATCACCCAAGAATTGACACTTTTGAATAGTAGTGCTGGAGAAGACTCTTGAGAGTCCCTTGGACAACAAGGAGATCAAACCAGTCAATCCTAAAGGAAATCAACCCAGAAATTCATTGGAAGGACTAATGCTGAAGCTCTAATACTTTGGCCACCTGATTCAAAAGACTGACTCATTGGAAAATACCCTGATGCTGAGAAAGATTGAGGGAAGAAGGAGAAGGGGGTGACAGAGATGAGATGGTCGGATGGCATCACCAACTCAATGGACATGAGTTCGAGCAAACTCCAGGAAACAGTGAAGGACAGAGAAGCCTGGCATGCTGCAGCCCATGGGGTCGCAAAGAGTCGGATACGACTGTGCGATGGAACAGCAGCACATTTATTGAGTATTGTGTGTCAGGCATTGTGGTGGGTTCTTGGGGAAAACATAAACCTTAATAAGTGTGAACTTCCTGTCCTAAAGAGTTTATTGTGTTCTAGTCTGTCTGGGCTGTTCACACACCAGAGGATGACAAATTAATTTGCTGTGGTCATGGGTGGGACAGTCACCTTGCTCAGGAAATCCCTAGGCATCTGAATCAGTACACAGAAACCAAGAGTTCTGGTAAAGAAGGAAGGCAGTGTGTAAAGTGTTAGAGCACAGTATATGAAATTAATCACATTTGGGTTCAAATTCCAGGTCTGTCTCTTCCTAGACATAAGGTGCTGGTTTTGCTGACCTCAGGTTTAAACCTCAGAGGCTGGTTGCAGGGATTCCAGGATGTAATAGGTTCAGAACTAAACTATGTTTGAAGCACATAGCCAATGGTAGTCATTGTTATGAACAAAAGAAAGTTGCTTAGGATTGTTACTACCAAAAAAAAAAAAAAATTGATAGGAAGAAAACCCAGAAAATAATAAATGTTGGTGAGGATATAGAGAAATTGGAATCTTTCTGCACTGCTGTTGGGACTGTAAAATAGTGCAGACCCTTTGGAAAACAGTATGGCAGTTATTCCCAAAATTAAACACAGAATTACCTTTCAATTCAGCAGTTCCACTTGTCTGTATAGATCCCCCAGAATTGAAAGTGGGGTCTCCAAGAGATATATGTACACCCACATTCTAGCAGCATTATTCACAATAGCCAGGGGTGGAAGCAACTCAAGTGTCCATCAACAAGTGAATGGATAAACAAAATATGGTGTATATATACAAGGGAATATCATACAACCTTGAAAAGGAAGGAGACTGTGATGCAGGCTGCAACACGGATGTATCTTGAGAACAGTATGTTAAGAGAAATAAAAGGACAAATATTGTATGATTCCATCTATGAGGTCCTTTTGCTGTTGTTCATTTGCTAAAGTCGTGTCCAACTTTTTATGACCCCATGAGTTGCAGCTTGCTGGGCTTCTGTGTCCTTCACTATCTCCTGGAGTTTGCTCAGACTCATGTCTATTGAGTTGGTGATCCCATCCAACCATCTCATCCTTTGCCACCCCCTTCTCCTCCTGCCCTCAATCTTTCCCAGCATCGGTGTCTTTTCCAATGACTCGGCTCTTTGTATCAGGTGCCCAAAGAATTAGAGCTTCAACATCAGTCCTTTCAATGAATATTCAGGGACGATGCTGTGAAAGTGCTGCACTCAATATGCCAGCAAATTTGGAAAACTAGCAGTGGCCACAGGACTGGAAAAGGTCAGTTTTCATTCCAATCCCAAAGAAAGGCAATGCCAAAGAATGCGCAAACTATCACACAATTGCACTCATCTCACATGCTAGTAAAGTAATGCTCAAAATTCTCCAAGCCAGACTTCAGCTATATGTGAACCATGAACTTCCAGATGTTCAAGCTGGTTTTAGAAAAGGCAGAGGAACCAGAGATCAAATTGCCAGCATCTGCTGGGTCATTGAAAAAGCAAGAGAGTTCCAGAAAAACATCTATTTCTGCTTTATTGACTATGCCAAAGACTGACTGTGTGGATCACAACAAACTGTGGAAAATTCTTCAACAGATGGGCATACGAGACCACCTGACCTGCCTCTTGAGAAACCTGTATGCAAGTCAGGAAGCAACAGTTAGAACTGGACATGGAACAACAGACTGGTTCCAAATAGGAAAAGGAGTACGTCAAGGCTGTATGTTGTCACCCTACTTATTTAACTTACATGCAGAGTACATCATGAGAAATGCTGGGCTGGAGGAAGCACAAGCTGGAATCAAGACTGCTGGGAGAAATATCAACAACCTCAGATATGCAGATGACACCACTTATGGCAGAAAGTGAAGAAGAACTAAAGAGCCTCTTGATGAAAGTGAGAGAGGAGAGTGAAAAAGTTGGCTTGAAGCTCAGCATTCAGAAAACGAAGATCATGGCATCTAGTTCCATCACTTCATGGCAGATAGATGGGGAAACAGTGGAAACAGTGTCAGACTTTACTTTTTTGGGGCTCCAAAATCACTGCAGATGGTGCTTGCAGCCATGAAATTAAAAGACACTTACTCCTTGGAAGAAAAGTTATGACCAACCTAGATAGCATATTCAAAAGCAGAGACATTACTTTGTCAACAAAGGTCCATCTAGTCAAGGCTATGGTTTTTCCTGTGGTCATGTATGGATGTGAGAGTTGGACTATAAAGAAAGCTGAGTGCTGCAGAATTGATGCTTTTGAACTGTGGTATTGGAGAAGACTCTGAGAGTCCCTTGGACTGCAAGGAGATCCAACCAGTCCATCCTAAGGGAGATCAGTTCTGGTGTTCATTGGAAGGATTGATGTTGAAGCTGAAACTCAGTACTTTGTCCGCCTGATGCAAAGAGCTGACTCATTTGAAAAGACCCTGATGCTGAGAAAAATTGAGGGCAGGAGGAGAAGGGGACGATAGAGGATGAGATGGTTGGATGACATCACTGACCGATGGACATGGGTTTGGGTGAACTCCGGGGGTCGGTGATAAACAAGGAGGCCTGGTGTGCTTCGGTTCATGGGGTCGCAAAGAGTTGGACACGACTGAGCGACTGAACTGAACTGATTTCCTTTAGGATTGACTGGTTTGGTCAGAAATCTAATTCATAGAGACAGGAAATAGAATGGTGTTTGCCAGGGGTGGGGGAAGGAGAAAAGTAGTTGTTTGATGGACCTGGAATTTCAGCGTTGTGAGATGAAAAGAGTTCTGGAGATGCATGATGATGGTCACACGAGATTACGTAGGCGCTTATTTGTACAATTAAGGATGCTAAGATGTTAATTTTGTTATGTGTATTTTAATACAATTTAGAAATAATTTTTTAAAAAGTTGTCGAACTTCTTTAGGGATCCAGTGGTTAAGACTCTGCCTTCCAATGTAGAGAGTGTGGGTTTGACCCTGATCCGGGAGCTAAGATCCCACATGACTCATGGCCCTAAAACCAAAACATTAAAAAAAAAGAAGCAGCAGCAATAAAAAGACTAAACAAGATTCAGTATTCAAAAAAAGACTTTTAAAAATGAAACAAATTTTTTTAAGTTAACTTGGTAATCAGAAAAGTAAAAGTTGTTCAGTTGTGCCCAACTTTTTGCAACCCCATAGACTATAGCCCACCAGGCTCCTATGTCCATGGAATTCTCCAGGCAAGAATACTGGAGTGAGTAGCTGTTTCCTTCTCCAGGGGATCTTTCCAACGCAGGGGCTGAACCCATGTCTCCTGCATTGGAGGCAGATTCTTTACTGTCAGAACCCCAGGGAAGCCCCTGGTAAGCAGAACTGTGTACAAATATTAATAGATGAGGGTGGTCTGGAAACAAGTTAGAAGCTTGTAAGCATGGGCTTCCCTGGTGACTCAGCTGGTAAAGAATCTGCCTGCAATGCGGGACACCTGGGTTCGATCCCTGGAAAAGGGAATGGCTACCCATTCCAATATTCTAGCCTGGAGAATTCCATGGACAGAGGAGCCTAGCAGGCTACAGTCCATTGTTTCCCAAAGAATTGGGCATAACTCAGAGTAGTCACTAACACACACAAGGACAGGCTAAGTGACTTTCTTTCAGGGCCTTTTAGAAAAGGTGAAATGGATGGCTCTAAAAGGCAATTTCTAACTTGATAGTTATGTTATTTCTAGCCACAGACCCTCAATTCCAAATTACATAATAGGAAAGAATATTTTCAGCGGATTTCTTAATACATGTGGAGTTTTTTTTTTTAAACTTTCCCAGCTTAGAGTTTTTTTTTTCTTTTAATGGAAGTATAATGTATATGGAGCAAAATACCAAAACACAAACAAGCCTAGGGCTTCCCTGGTGGCTCAGATGGTAAAGAATCTGCCTGCGATGCAGGAGACCCAGGTTTGATCCCTGGGTCTAGAAGTTCCCCTGGAGAAGGAAATGGCAAACCTAGCTCCAGGCAGATCCTCCTGTAACCCCCACCCCAGATCAAGAAGCAGAATGATGAACACAACCAGCATCTCCGGGTGCCTCCTCCCGATACATAATGCTTTCTCTCCTCAAAGGCATCTGCCTTCCTGCTTCAAGTTTTAGTTTAGTTTAGTTTATTTTCACAATAAAGTGTAAAAAAACTGAAGAGCAGCACAAAGCCATTTGGCTTGGCAGATGAACAAGTTTTCAAGCTGTGGGTTTGGCTGGCAGAGGCATGACTACAGTTCAGCAGGATAGTCCTGGTCAGGTTTTATACCCTGGATATTCAGCTGCCAAAATTCTCACACTGTGGGTTTGATCAGAGCCTTATTTAAATACCTGTTTATCCACCATTAGTTAGTAAAATTAGATAGCACTCACCATATATAGCTTGTTTTTCTACCCATCTCTGCATCGCTCAGTAAATGTATGAATGCAAATGTGGAAATGTGGGTGTGATAAGGGTGGTTTCCAGTGACCCACAAGTAATCAAACATCCTGCTGTGCACATAGACATTTGAAAGTGCCAACTGGCTTTGTGAATTCAGTTATGAGAGTCCTCATAAAAGGGGACTCGTTTTTCTGATGTGAAGGAACACAGCACCCTGTGACTGACTGACTGTTCCGCTTCTTGTAGTTTTGACATTTATTTTGGTTGGAGGTGAGAGGGCACTGTCGTTTGACCTGCAGGATACATTAACCCCTGAAGTAATGCTTCCTCTGTTCATGATTCGGAAACGTTTCTCAGATGCTCCCTGGTCATGAATGTGCCAGCTTACAACTTGCCCTCCCATCCATCACCTTTCAATAGCAGAACTGTTCCATAAATGCTCAGGAAGTTAAAATGTGTTTTAAAGTGGGCTGAAGAATGTAACTTTCTATTTCATATGAAATATGAAGAATACAGTTAGGTCGCAGAGTGCAGAGGTGCCCATCTTCCTGTGAAGAAGTCACAGTTGTGATCCAGAGGTCAAGGCTGGGAATGACCCTACCCCGGGGCGGTTGCTGAGCCCAGGGTTGGACTGCCCACAGCTCCAGCCCCAGGTTCATCTTCCTCCAGCTACAGTTGCTGATGTTCGGCGTCTGCGTTTTCACCTCTGGACCATCCACAGGAACTGGAACCGGGAGGGAAGGTGGGCATGGAGGGAGAGGAGGATTAGCAGGGGACTGGCCAGAGTAGGGCAGTTTTCCAGGGAAGAAGTACATTCCTCAGTTGAGAATAAAAGAAAGAAAAGATGGAAAAGCAGTTTAGCCAGCTTCCTTACCTATGGTGTGTGTTGGCAACAGTCTAGCAGCTTCTGAGAACCGTGTTGTTCCAGGATGACCCTGAGGTGTCTGCGGAGCAGAAGGATACTCGTAGTACTTATTTTCTTTAGATCTCCTACCTAAAAAAAATAAAGGTCCTCTCCAGAAGAATCCTCCAAGATGGTACAGGGCGGTGTTATTCAACCTGGATGAAAGTTATTAAGGAGCAGACCTTGGGAAGCTGAGCTATAGATTCTAGGGGTGAACTCTGGGCATTTGCACTGCTGCTATACAGATGTGAGAGCTAGACCATAAAGAATTGATGCTTTCAAATTGTGTTGCTGGAGAAGACTCTTGGACAGTAAGAGATTAAACCAGTCAATCCTAAAGGAGATCAGCCCTGAATATTCACTGGAAGGACTGAAGCTAAAGTTCCACTACTTTGGCCACCTGATGTGAAGAGCTGATTATTTGGAAAAGACCCTGATGCTGTGAAAGATTGAAAGAAGGAAGTGGAGAAAGGAGAGCAGAAGGGAGAAGGGAGAAGATTGAAGAGGAGAAGGGAGCAACAGAGGGCAAGATGGTTGGATGGTATCACTGACTCAATGGACATGAGTTTGAGCAAACTCCAGGAAGTGGTGAAGGACAGGATGCCTGGCATGCTGCAGTCCATTCAATCATAAACAATCGGACATGCCTTAGCAACTGAACAACTACAAAATTCTGCTGCCTGCTCCCCCAACCCTGCTGCCTCAGGGGAGATGGCCCTGTTCTTAACTCCTAGGTTTCCTCTGGGCAGCAGTGTCCATGAGCCCCGGCTCCTCACCTGGAGAGCAATTGTGGCCATTGCCTCTCAAGCTGTCACTGACATCAAGGGAGATGGGGTCATTTGAGTCAGTGCTTCCTCTTCTTTGTCAGACGAGGAATGTCCTGTGGGCGGGACAGACAGACAGCAGGTCACATGACCTGGCTCCACCTTCGCAAATGTGGGTCCTCCCTGTCAGAGGTGTCATCTTGACCAAGTCATCTGACTTCTCCATGTCTCCCTGTGGCCATCTGTTAGGTGACAGTTCATAACAGAAGGTCTTTTGAAGTTCAGCTGTGTTTATTTGCACGGATGTACTTGAAACATAATAGAGACCTAACAAAATTTCATATTTGCTTTTCTTTTCATTCAAGTGATCATTTTTTTTTTAGCCATAATAGTTTTTAGGGAGCTGATTCTGTGCAACAATATGGAAGTGACTGCAGAGATTTTGAGAGGGTTGTGGTCATCTGAACTTAGGTGTGCACTTGGACTTGAGCCCAAAGTGCATTTGGAAATGTTTGTTCAAGCTCAGAAACACCATGTGTGGCTGAAAGGGAGAAAATGTTTGGATGAGCAATAGACAGAGGAGGGACCACACCAGATGACTTACGTTTTCCATGCTGCCTGGGCTCTATAGGGACCTAAAGGGCCTCTCTAGCTCACAGGTCCCAAAATTCAGACTGTCTTACTAAAGACGAGGTCAAGGTGAGCTTGGGAATCCATTCTGAACTTTCTTTCGGTGGAGGAGACTGATGTCCAAGGCCCAAGGAGAAGAGGAGCTGGGAGTGATTAGTTCAGGTTCAGTAGTTAAATTGGCAAAATGAAAGCCAGTTTCCTTCTTAATTGGAAGAATCTTCTTTCTTCTTTCTTTCTTTTTGGCCACAGGCTTTTGGTTTTCTCTGGTGGCTCAGATGGTAAAGAATCTGCCTGCAGTGCAGGTGACCTGGGTTCAGTCCCTGGGTGGGAGAGATCTCCTGGAGCAGGGAATGGCAACCCACTCCAGTATTCTTCCCTGGAGAATCCCATGGACAGAGTAGTTTGTTGGGTAACAGTCCATGGGGTTGCAAAGAGGTGGACATGACTGAGCAACTAACACACACTTTTGCAGGATCTTGGTTTCCTGACCAGGGCCAGAACCTGGGCCGGGGCAGTGAAAGTGCCAAGTCCTAACCACTGGACCGCCAGGGATTTCCCAGAAGAATCTTACAATGATGCCAGCACTGTTATTACTTTCCTGACTTTTGTATCAGGCCATAATTACCTTTTACAGAAAATATAACAAAAAGAGCAATCATGTATTGAGTGTGTATCCTCTGTTAGATGACCATGCCTTACAAGGCTTGTTATAGATATTCTTGGTATTTTAAGGAAACCAAGGCTTAAAGATAATAAATACCTTCTCCTTGACATGTGTGCATGCTCAGTCACTCAGTCATGTCCAACTCTTTGTGGCCCCGTGGATTATAGCACACCAGGCTCCTCTGTCCATGGGATTCTCCAGGCAAGAGTACTGGAGTGGGTTGCCATGCCCTCCTTCAGGGGCTCTGCCCAATCCAGGGATCCAACTCAATCTTCTGTGTTTCCTACATTGGTAGATGTGTTCCTTACCCACTAAGCCACCTGGGAAGTCAACTTTCTTCTTTGGTTACTAAGTAAATGGAATATGAGACAGCTCGACTCCCAGGCTGATGTGTTTTACTTAACTTTGAAAGGCTATTTAAAAAAAAAAAATCATGGTTATAATATGTGTAAGGTAATATCCTGGATAGTTTATCAAGTTGACTTTATACATTAACTTGAATGCAAACACAGGAATGCAACTCCTCCTGAGAGATCAATAATAAATACAGCTCGGGGACATTTACTGGACACAGACTGTACGTCATCCATTATTCTAAACATTGCTAAGTTTTTATTAATCCTCACAACAACCTTATGAAATTGGTACAGTTATCATCCCCTTTTTTTGTGGATAATTGAAGGTTAATTAACTTGCCCAATGTCACATCTCTGTGGGGTAGAGCTTGAACTTGAATCCTGGAAATCTGACTTTTAAGGCCAACTCAACAGCTATACGATTCCAAGGTGCAACCTCTCTGACTTGAGGGAGAAAAAAACCCAGACACTCAAAACCAGCCAAAGCAAGAGAGAGCCCTCTGTTCTGACAGTTTGGTGTCATTCTTGCAAAAGAATGGTGGTGATCACAACTTGCAAAGACAAATAAAATTGAAATACTGAAATTGAGCTGAAAATCTGAACATTAAATCAAGAGCTTAAGTGTGATTAGGATAAAGCCAGTTGATTTTAATATGCATTAACTTGAACTTAATGCATATTAACTTGAAGTTAATATGCATTAACTTCAGCTGGTGACTCTATTTCTCTTAGTGTCCTGGTCACCATTTGTTGGGAAAGAAATGATTTTTCTCTGCTGGCCAAGCAAAGCAAATCAGTTGTTTTGTAGTGAAGATTGAATCATGATTGGATTAGCCTTTTCTTCATAGTTCTCTCATATTTTTCTTTTGCTAAGTACTCATCTAGCTTGTGTTTTTCTTCCTAATGAAGCAATATCTTATATTACCACAACTCTTTAAAATGCAGCTACAAAGCCTTGGACTTTGAAAAGTTATTAAGATTGTAGTTAATAGATTACTAATGGCAGAGGGCTGGATAAAAGGCAAAGAATACGGATCTGGTGAGTCATACATCCATCCTTGGCTCACTACTTTCCTCTGTTTCTTGTGGCATTTGCAGGGATGAATTCAAGATCATCTATGTTTAAGCCTCGGCTAAACCGATTTATTCCCTGGGAAGTGTGTCAACCCTCTGGACAGTGTCTCCATTCAGCACTTGGGTACCCCTTGCTTGCTATCTCTCTAAGGTTCCTCGATGGGCTGTTTCCATTTCTGAATGATTGTTCTCCAAAAATAAATTAAAAGGAAAGTGGATGAGACTTAAACTTTCTTTAGAAGGGAAAATGTATTAGGATCCCTAGATTTCCTTCCATTCCTGGGGTGCCAAGTGACTCTTGAAGTAAAATCTTAATTTTCTCTGGTCTTGATGAAGTGTTTTGACCTTGACGTTAACATAAACATTGCTGTTTAATCTCCACATCAGTCCTTGTGTTCATTCTTGGGCCCTTACAGGATCCTCTTTTGGTGTACCTTGTGGCCTGGCTGGAACCACTTCTGGGGATTTTCCAGGACAAATAGTCTCCAAATATGGTACCTGAAGGCTGGGCATTAGCAGAGGTTGTGTGTCATCCTTGCTTTCTGTGGGCAGGAGGGTAGAGCTGGAGGAGTCTTGTGTCCATATTTTTGATGCCTATCCAGAAGCAACATGAGTCATACACTGAAATAAACACGATTGACTGACAGTTTGGACCCGCTGCTGGTCGTGTAAGAATCCTGGGCTGTAGAACCTCTGCTCCGTCCAGGACCAGCCACTTGCTTGAGATCTTTTGGAGGCTGGGCAGCATGCAGAGGAAAGAACTCCTTGCTGAGTAGTTTGTGCTAGTTCTTTGTCTAATTGCACTTCCTGGTTCAACCAAATGTAAACAGATGAGAAGAACCTAAGCCAGAAAAAGGGCATTAGGACTGTGACTTGGGTAATAAACTACCCCAGGGTCATAATGGACTCATTCCTGGATAGACATGGGATTGAGTCTAGGGTGAGAAAAGCTGAATGAGTGAGTGATGATGTGTCGTCATTTAAAAAATGTCTCACTGTGTTTATGCAGATGGTAGACCAGATGTTAGATGGAGCCCCTCTTTGACTGTTTCTTTCAAGTTTTCAAGAGAATAATTGTGAGCTTATGGGGAACAGTGAAAATTATTTGTTTTTGGCTCAGCTGGGTTTTACTTGCTGCACAGGCTTTTCTCTCTAGTTTCAACCACTTTCTAGTTGCAGTGCGTGAGCGTCTCATCTTGGTGGCCTCTCTTGTTGCGGCTCCCAGGCTCTAGAGCGCAGGCTCAGTTGCAGTACACGAGCCAAGCTGTACTGCATGCAGCATGTGGGATCTTCCTGGGCCAGGGATCAAACCCTAGTCCCCTGCACTTGCAGGTGGATTCTTTACCACTGAGCCACTAGGAAAGCTTCCCAGTGAAATTGAC
The DNA here is from genome assembly GCA_006408695.1 of Aepyceros melampus. NCBI lineage: Eukaryota > Metazoa > Chordata > Mammalia > Artiodactyla > Bovidae > Aepyceros > Aepyceros melampus. Next base: position 239,982 of record SJXQ01003283.1, on the reverse strand, counting down.
TAAGGTTCCTATATGCCAGACCTGTGAGGTAAAATTAAAAAACATGCAGTAAACCCCAGTAAGAGAAGAATAATGAATTGAATTACAGTTGACCCTTGAACAACATGGGTTTGAATTGCATGTGTCCACTTATACCTGGATTTCTTTCATTAGTAAATACTAAAATACTACGATTTGCCTTGGTTGAATCTGTGGATGTGGTAAACCAGAGCTGATTGTAGAGGTGTCCATGGATTTTCCTCTCCAAGGCGACAGCACCCTTAGCCCCACCCTGTTCAAGGGTCACCTATGCTTCTGATGTTTTTGACTGCCAATGTTCATGAAATGAACTGGTTGGTAATTTTCTGCTGTTCTAAGTTTTACCTTTAAGGTCAGGAGAAAAGTTATTTCCTAGGAAGCTGCTCTTTACTGTAAGTTTTTTCTATTTCTGTGTTGATAGTATAATCTGAATTCACTGGTTTATTGAGACTTCATCATTTATAAGTGATGATTAGTTTATTGTTCGTTTATATAAGAACTTAAGCTATTTTCTTGTTTATGTAGATCTTGAGGTTTGAAACTTGAAGTAGCTCTGCTTTTCATAAACATTCGTTCTCTGAGCATTGATTATAAACTATAAGGTAGAAGGACTCTTGAACTAAAGGAAAATGATAGTGATAGTTTTATAGTAGATAAATCTGAGATAAGTATAAGTGAATTAATATTTTTCATAAAATATGCCCCAAAGTTAATACTTTGCAAATACTACCATTTTCTTATGGTTAGAATATAACCAAATCCAGGACTAAATAACTTTCCATTTGGGGCTAAGTGGAACAAAATAAAGTTCATAGAATAAAATAAAAAGTTCACAAGTTTCTAGAATGAAAAATAAAGTTCACATAAGACAAATTGTGATAGGAAAGTCAATTTTGCTGCACCAGCAAATTTTTAATAGTGGTCTCCATTTATTAATCAGTGCTTTTTTTCCCCCCATGCTGAGCTTTCTTTTTTTTTTTTCTGATTTGAGTTCAGGTATGGGGTTAGGTTGGTGGTGGATAAATTCCAATGTCCACTCTTGCACAAGAGCATGAAACTGTAATGCAATATGAGATGGTTTTTGTAGCAGCTAGCCACAGGACATCTGAAATTAAACCATCTATGGCCTGCATTGGCTTCCCTGATAGCTCAGTTGGTAAAGAATCTACCTGCAGTGCAGGAGACCTGGGTTTGATTCCTGGCTCAGGAAGATTTGCTGGAGACGGGAAAAGCTACCCACTCCAGTATTCTAGCCTGGAGAATTCCATGGACTGTATAGTCCAAGGGGTTGCAAAAAGTTGGACACAACTGAACAAGTTTCACTTTGTGCTTCCCTGATAGCTCAGTTGGTAAAGAATATGCCTGTAATGCAGGAGACTGATTTGATTTCTGGGTTGGGAAGATCTGCTGAAGAAGGGATAGGCTGTCCACTCCAGTATTCTCAGGCTTCCCTTGTGGTTCAACTGGTAAAGAATCACCCTGCAATGCAGGAGATCTGGGTTCTATCGCTGGGCTGGGACCCCTGGAGAAGGGAACGGCTACCCAGTCCAGTATTCTGCCCTGGAGAATTCCATGGACTGCAACTGAGCGACTTTCACTTTCACATAGCCCATCTGGGCTTCCCCAGTGGTTCAGCGATAAAGAATCCGCCTATAATGCAGGAGATGCGGGTTTGATCCCTGGGTTGAGAAGATCCCTGGAGAAGGGCATGGCAACTCATTCCAGTATACTTGCATGGAGAATCCTATGGACAGAGAAGCCTGTCGTTGCTAGGGTTGCAAAGAGTCAGACACGACTGGGCAACTGAATACAACACAACAACACACATGGCATGTCTATTACTGTGATTTCTGTTCTGAAGTAGAGTTCAGTATCTGATAAAAGGATCCCAACACCATTGGACTGTTAAGTCTTTTTCAGAGCAGGTGAAGTCAAAAGTATAGAGTTTTTCTAGTGGTTCTCAGCCCTGGCTGCTCACTGGAGTCAGTGGGGGAGCATTTAATTCTCCCTGGGCCCAAGCTACACCCCAACTAATAAAAGAGGGATAGTGGAGTACCCAGACATGGGTGCTTTTTATTCTTTTTTAAAGACTTTTTGGATGTGGACCATTTTTAAGATAGTTCATTGAATTTGTTACAATATTGCTTCTGTTTTATGTTTTGGTGTTTTGGCTGAGAGGCATATGGGATCTTAGCTCTCTGACCAGGGATTGAACCCGTGCAGACTGTACTGGAAGGTGAAGTCTTAACTACTGGACCGCCAGGAAAGTCCCCATTGGTGCTTTTTAGCACTCTCCTCGAAACCCTGCTTGTGTACCAAGGTTGAACCACTTCACCAGATCCAGCCGTTGAGGATGTCGGGGCTATTATGGATTGAAGTTCAGATCAGTGAATTCAGATGTCTTGTTAATATCTGGTCAGTTCCCACCCGAATGTCAAATGTCTTGAGAGCTGAGATGTGCAGAATAGCTCCCTGTCCCTAGAGAAGGGGCCACCACACTGGGCACCAGTTAGGAGGGTGGTGTGTCTCCTCTCCCCAGGACTCCAAGGTTTGAGGGTCGCTCATGACCTCTACAGAGCAAGGCTCTGTCAAAGCAACCCATGAGTGAGAAAGGAAGTCCATGTAGGAGCCAGGAAGTAGCATAGTGCCGTTGCAGCTCATTCAGAAGTTTTTCCTTTTTTTTTTTTTTTAAACATCCAGATTGACCTAAGTCTCAGAGATGGGGTGCTTGTTCAGGCACAGACCAGGGTGGTGAGATTTACCTGGTGAGCTGTGGGCAAATTACCACATCTCCAAGCTGCTCTTTCACCATCTGTTAGAATTTCTTATCAGGATTGGTTGTGAAAGAGTATGTGAAAATGGTTTATTAAGAAAAGGAAAGAAAAGAAAGGAACCCCATTCAAACTCCAGCTTGGGGTGCTGGCCCTCTCGTCTTGAGGGAAGGAACAGACTTCTGGGAAACTAGTAGCCCTCCTTGAAAGCTGTTATGCTTTTCTGGCATCATTCACGTTGGTTCCATGAGTGATTAGGGTCCATTAAAAAAAAAAAAAATCACTGATAATCACAGCATGCTGGCAAGGCGAGGGTGTGGGGAGACTGGAGTGGAAATGGTCCAGCCACTGCAGGAAGCCATTCAGTGGTTTATTATAAAATTCCACATACAAATGCCTCACAGGCAAGCCTTTCTACTTCTGGATATTTATGCAAGAGGGATGAAGATGCATGTCCACAAAAAGATGGGTACGATGATGTATATAGCAGTTCTTTTCATATGTACATAAAACAAAAAACCCTGTACATAAAACAAGTATTCATTATCAGAAGAGCGATCCAATAAAGCTGGAAGATGTATTCATAAAATAAGATTACTCAAATAAAAAAAAAAAGACACTGCTCCAACAATGACTGGTTGATCTCCAAAACATCATATTAAGTGAAGGACTAGTAAGTCAGACAGAAAGAAATACATACTGTCTGATCTTGTTTCTCAGAAGGTCACGAACAGGGGACATGGGGAGGAGGTGACTTAGAAGTGGACCCAAGGGTGCTGAGGTTGTGTCCACACATAACATGGCCATTCTGCATCTTCCTTTGGAAGCTGGGATTGTGGGTGGAGACATTATCAAAAAATTGATCTCACAGAGCATTTAAGATCTGTGCATTTTACTCTATAGATTTTGGGGGGTGATGAATAATTAAAATTTATTTTTCTTCTTTTATTTTTTATTGTGATATTCCTAACACAATATTTACTGTCTTAACCATTTTAATTTTTTTTTAGTTAAAAAATTTCTGGCCACAACAGCTTAGCTTGCAGGGTCTTATTTCCCTGGCCAGGGATGGAACCTGCTCCCTTGGCAGTAAAAACGCAGAGTCCTAACTGCTGAACCACCAGGGAAGTCCCTCTTAACCATTGTTAAGTATCCTGTGACATTAAAAAACATTCACACTGTCCTGCAGCCCTCATCACCATTCGTCTCCAGGAGACTCTATATTTTGCCTCAGTAAGAAAAGCACATTAAAAACGCTGTCATGTGGTGAGGTCAGTTCAGCTGTGACTGAGGTGTTAGCCTCATATGTCCGGACACACAGGACCATCTGCTTCCTGCTGCGGCTCCCAAGAGCAGTGGACACTGTTCTGCTGGACACCTGTGTCTTCCACACCAGGATGGACTTGCCTGCTTCTCCACTGACCAAGAGCTCCCGAGGGTCGAGATAGTCCTGCTCATCGCCCTCCCCGTCATCTGCGTGAGGAAGGCTCCCGTGAACGTGTGCTGAACGCCTAGTGGTCCTCGTGTCAGCACGCAGCCTGGTACCTTTCCAAGGCCTTCTCAAAGAAAACAGTGCTGCATCTGTTAAATGGCTCAAGAAACCATGTGCGATTTAGAGTCTTGAACTGGGGAGCCTTTTGCATGATTTCCTGGAACCACTGCTTCGGTTAGCATGTGCGCTCATGTCTCTTGTTCCTTCTTGCTGAAGTCAACTCTCAGGCTCTCCCACCCGACATGGGGCCTTCAGCATTTCCCTTCCTCCTTGTCCTGTGGTTTCCTGGCCCGCCTTCAGGTTGCCTATCTACCCAGCCCAAAGGGCCTGTTTGGACCACTGCAAATAAGTCATTCCTCCAGCAGCTCAGAAAAGTCCAAACTAAGACCTCATGTTTTTCTTCTTCAGAAACTCCAATAATTGCCAGGAATCAGAAGGAATATAAAATAAGGGGAGGGGTCTTTGCATGCTGCAGTGGGAGGACCTGGCCGCCTTGGTTCTCAGCTGAGTCACAGATGGTCCGCTGCAGGCCCTTCTTCCTCTCCGGAGCCCCAAAGCCAGAAATAGAGTGTGTGATAAGGGCTTCCATTCCCGGACAGCTGAACAGTTTGTACAATTTCAAAACTGCATAATTCTGTTCAGACACAGTTTTCAATATGTGTTCAGCATTTCCGTCCATGGTCTCAATTGCATGCATTTTCTTCACCAGAAAATGCAACCAGCTTACACTGAAAAGAGTGTTTTGCTTAAGGCTGAAGAGTTCCTGCTTTCAACCTACCTTGTAATTTTCATCGTGTCTTTTCCTAGCATTCATATCAAAACCTTGGACTTTTATCTTCCCACTACATTTTTTAAATTACCACTTTAAAATACAATGAAACGCTCGAATAAGACACTGTCCCATCTATCACCTGGTGGGACTGGGATGGAGCTCCTGGTGACTCTGAACTTGGAGGGCCGGTGGTGGCACCATGCAACAGGCAGGAATGTGCATTCACTGTTTGAGAGGGAAAAGTCTGAGTTTGGGGCAGAAAAGGTTGTTTGGGGATGTCAACATATTATTATGAAAGTTGGACATGCTGCAGTGAAGACTGCTTACAATGTAAGGAAATCTCATTTTACAGACGGGAAACTCATTCATTCATTCAGCAGCAGTATGTGTTAGTGGTTTGGTTTAGTTGCTGAGTTGTGTCTACTCTTTGTGACCCCATGGACTGTAGCCCGCCAGTCTCCTTTGTCCATGGTATTTCCCAGGCAAGAATACTGGAGTGGGTTGCCATTTCCTACTGCAGGGGATCTTCCAAACCCGGGGATTGAACCAAATTCTCTCGTCTCTTGCATTGGCGGGCAGGTTCTTTACCACTGGTACCATCTGTGAAGCCCTAGAGAGGGTTGCCAGATTTAACAAATACAAATAGAGAATGCCCAGGCATGTTACACTTGAATTTCAGGCATGTAATGAATGAATTATTTTTAGTATATCTCATGCACTTATACTAAACAGTGATTGGCTGTTTTGTGAAAAGCCGTGTTGCTGGGTGCCCTGTGTTTTCTCTGGCAGTGGGAGGCTGTGGGGCTGGAACCGGGAGGTCAGACTGAGAATGGGCATTGGATGTCCATGGGGAGGCCTTGCTGATGAGCTGGATCTGGGGAGTGAGACAGAGGAGTGCAAGATGACTTCTGGGTCTCCAACCTCAGCACCTGGGAGGCCCTTACCTGAGCTGGAGAAGAAGGGGCAGGAAGTGTGTGTGTTGTGATGCTGACGAGCCTTGTTTAAGGGCGTGTAAACAGGAAGACATGGACATTTCATGAATTGTCCCCTGCTTCTCTGTACAGGCCCACCCCTCCAACTGTCTCCCCTTCCTCCTCCCCAACCCCCTCATCTTGTGTTCTCTACCCCAAAAGAATAGAGAAAAGCAGTTCAGGACACAGGTGACTGGGACAGACTATTTTCTAAATAAACATTTAGATCCCCTAGAGAAGGGAATGGCAACCCACTCCAGTATTCTTGCCTGGAGAATCCCATGGACGGAGGAGCCTGGTGGGCTATAGTCCTTGGGGTCACAAAGAGTCAGACATGACTGAGCAACTAATACTTGCACACTTTCAAGCTGCTACTAAGGGAAATGGTGGCAAAACAGAAATGTTCTTCCTAGGGACTGGGCTACAGAATATTTCTATAACAGTTCCTTGTGTAACATTTCTGTGCGCCTCTTTTGCAACATGTCTTTGAGGATCCATCCAAAAGAATAGAGAAAAGCAGTTCAGGACACAGGTGACTGGGACAGACTATTTTCTAAATAAACATTTAGATCCCCTAGAGAAGGGAATGGCAACCCACTCCAGTATTCTTGCCTGGAGAATCCCATGGACAGAGGAGCCTGGTGGGCTATAGTCCTTGGGGTCACAAAGATCAGACATGACTGAGCAACTAATACTTGCACACTTTCAAGCTGCTACTAAGGGAAATGGTGGCAAAACAGAAATGTGCTTCCTAGGGACTGGGCTACAGAATATTTCTATAACAGTTCCTTGTGTAACATTTCTGTGCGCCTCTTTTGCAACATGTCTTTGAGGATCCATCGATAGGCATAATGAAACAGGACAAACAAGACAGTTTTTGCAGTGAAGTGGTTATGTGGACAACCAAGGACAGGCAAAATCAACTGGGTGCAGAGGTGTCTTAGTCACAGCGTTTATAAAATCCAACAGTACAACTATACCAAACATTACAACTGTAATATCTAACTTTACAATTGTAAAATTCTTTACCCAGGGGGCTCAGTGGTAAAGAATCCACCTGTCAGTGCAGGAGACGTGGGTTTGATTCCTGGATTGGGAGGGTCCCTTGGAGGAAGAAATGTCAATCTCCTCCAGCATTCTTGCCAGGACAGTGGAGCCTGGTGGGATACAGTCCATGGGGTCACAAGAGAGTCAGACTCGACTTGGCAACCAAACAAACAGTACAACTAACTGCATGGCTACACTGAAGTATTTTCTGAAATTTTAGCCCAAATAAGAATTTTAGCCTTCTCATTTCTATTTTTATGAAGAAAAAACAAGTGTATACAAGCACAGTTGTGATATTGCATTTCCTGATTAAAAAGATACATCTTTTTTTTAATTGGACTACAAATATTAAGATTTCTTTTAAAGTGGTCCTTGTAAAAAGTTCATTCTCCTTGACTTTATTTTTATGTAGGGTGAAGCCACTTGATTAAATAAATATTTTGATTACAGAGGATTTGGATATAACATGGCCTCTTATCCAGAGAATGTTTTGGAAAAGAGAAAACTGGACATATGCCATGACTCTGTCTTTTTCTCCACCTTCTACTTAAATCTCTTAGTAAAACAATTTTACCAGAAATTCTATATGAACAGTCAATAAGGCTTATTACTGTTGCTCTATTTCCAAAGTTGCTCGGCTTCCACGGGGGCAGAATGTCCCCTAAGTCAAACCTGGAGAATCACCTGTAACGTTTGTTATGAATGCTCACTTGCTTCACGTGGATTTGAATAGGGCAGGGTCCAAGAATCTGTATTTTTAACAAATACGCCAGCCATTTTCATGGGCTGGCTAATCTGGAAAACACTGGCCTGAGTGAAATAAGTAAAATATAGTCATGGAGGACTTCCCTGGTGGCTCAGTGGTAAAGAATCCACCTGTCAGTGCAGGAGACAAGAGTTCCATCCTTGGTCCGGAAAGATCCCTCATGCTTCTGGCTAACCTAACCCGAGCACCACTAACTACTGAGCCCACACCTAGAGCCTGTGCTCTGCAACAAGAAAAGCCACCACGATGAGAAGCCCAGGCACCATTACAAAGAGTCGCCCCTGCTCGCCGCAGCTAGAGAAAGCCCTCACGCAGCAGCAGAGACCCAGCACAGTTAATAAATAAATAAGTAATTAAAAAATAAAATACAGTCGTTGAATTCCAACTGTCTTGAAGGTGTGAGTGAAAGAGCCTTTTGAGAGATTGCAGGAGAAATAACGGCACGTAAGTGGTCTCATTAGTTACACAGTTGATCAGAGTTTGTTGAGTGTCTGCCGATGGGCTTGAAAGCATCCTGGGCACTGACGCTGCTCTGTGGATGAGACATGAGCCAGGAGGGACGGTCAGGTCTGCCCGGTAGCTCTGGACAGCTTTGCACACAGGACGAGGCATTTGAAATGGTTCATTTGAAACCAGGAGGAGGAGGTTGCTTATTGGCTGGTGGGGTGGAGGTAAGGAGGGTTGTTATTCCAGGAGGGAGCAGGTGTGATGGTTGGAGGAGAATGGGGCCCTCAAGTGTGGGGTTCCCATGGAGCTGGTCCTTAGGGTGGGTGGGGTGAGTTGAGTGGCTGTGAAACCAGGAATGTAGGCTGCTGTGAAGGGAGAGTCTTGCCAAGCTCTGTCGTGTGAGGAACGAGGAGACGGCAGAGAGCTGCAGTTGTTTTTGGAAAGAGAACTGGAA
>SJXQ01003283.1:178970-231060 GCA_006408695.1 Aepyceros melampus | reverse complement strand
CGGATGGGCTGGGGGTTGGGGTAGAGGGGAAACGAGAGGGCTGACAGCCAGGGTGGAGAGTTTCAAACTCCGCTCCGGTGGGAGTGTGAGGCACAGAGAGCACAGTGAGTCCCCGGGAGGCCAGCCCTCTGCTCCCTAGAAGCGTCTGAAGTATTAACATGAAACCTGCTGGGATGACCCCATACCTCAGGGAGCAAATATTCCCTTCAAGTCAGAGTAGAGAAGAAAAAGCCAGAATGTTCCAGTCTCCACGTGTGAGAGGCTTTGGTCCCTTGGGTCTCAGGGTGGTAGGGGCCCTGCAGGTGGGTTGGCATGACCAGCAGCCTTGACTTGGGCGCTGCTTGGACCAGCTGAGGCGTCCAGGCGCCAGCCCAAGCCCTGGGGTGTCTTCCAGATTCTGCAGGGAGCCCACACCTCTGCATCTCCGTGTGAGCTGTGTTCCTCATCCTCCGCTCCACCCGCCTCACTCTCCCTTCCAGATGTGAGAAAACCATCTCAGAACAAAAGCCGGTAGATTCACCTACTTGGTGAAGGGAGAAAGACCAAAATGCTAGGGTTTTGTTTTCACTCCCCGACCTTGTTTACTGTGTTTGTAACGTGGAAACCCAGTTTGAAACAAAGGTGGAGAAAGTGAACAATGAGTTGGTGGGTTGGTGTCGGGGGATCCTGGGCTGCCAGCCTAGGAAGGGGCTTCAACCCTCTGTTGCCCGAGGTTTCCCCTGCTTAGAAATAGGAAAGTGAATGACATCCACATGGACGGGGAGTTCAGATGGGTGTGAGTGTGCGCTCAGTCGGTAAGTTATGTCCTACTCTTTGCAACTCCATGGACTATAGCCCGCCTGCCAGTCTCCTCTGTCCGTGGGATTTCCCAGGCAAGAATACTGGAGTGGGTTTCCATTCCCTTCTCCAGAGGACTTTCCCAACCCAGGGATTGAACCTGTGTCTCCTGCACTGGCAGATGGATTCTTTACCACTGTGCCACCTGGGAAGCCAGATGGGTTTGTTAATTAAATGTAATAGATCCATTTTATAATAACACACGTTAACGCGGGGTTGATGACTGAGGCTGTGCTTCGCCTTGAAGCCTCATCTGTTATCTGCTCTTCCTTTTGAAAGTTGTCTTCTCATTTCAGTTTCCATTGCACTGCATTGCAGTGGTCCAAGATCTCTGAATTCTAGAACTAGTTGCTGCCTGCTTTCCACTGCAGCCCTTACTGTCCTTTGCCCCATCTTCCATGATTTTGTTCTGCAGTTCCAGACATGGGCTGGTTAGAAACACCAACCCCCTACCTTCTACCCCCAGAGAACCAGCCCCTCTTGGGGTGGAACCAGCAGTCTGGGTCTGAGAGAACCTCCAGTGATTCTTACACTTGTGGTAAGGTCTAGAACCACTGATTCACTAGCACAGTCTCCTTGTTTTACTGAAAAGACAGTGATGCCCCAGGTCCATCTGGGAAGTGGTGTTTGTAACCATTTCCCAGGAGATGCTGAAGTTGCTGGTCTAGATGACTTCTTAAGTCTCCCCAGCTCAGAAATGTTGACTCTGTTGTCTGTAAAGTGTCAGGGGTTGGGGGCTGGGGGTATTTGTTACGTTTCTTAAGTAGATGTTTCTATCTGCCAGTTTCTGCCCTCAGAGGTATATTCTGTAATCACTTCTTCCTTCTTCTGCCCAGGTATATTCTGTAATCACTTCTTCCTTCTTCTGCCCTCTGCCAAGCTCACTCCTTGTGGTCCTGTTTTTCTTTTCCAACAGCTCACCCCACCTGCTAAGAAACACTCTACCTGTCAGCATCCGTCCACAGAGGGCAGCCGTTCTCGGTGGGTGATGGGGCACAGTGGTCCTCAATTGCACTGCATGCTCTCAGGTGTGGACTCTTAGGATTTTGAGGGCAAGCAGTGCTGACTTGAGAGCAAGCAAGTCATCTAGGGCTCCAAGGCTTACTATCTCTGTCACCTTGGAGGAGTTCCTTTATTTGCCAAAGCCTCAAATTTCTCATCTGTTAAATGGAGATAATTTACAGTATTTGAAAGACTGTTCTAAGTATCAAATGAAACAATCCATGTAAAGAACTTGATACAGTAGCAAGTACACAGTAAGATATTAGCTTTGAAACCAGTAAATTGGAACTGATGAGGTTGTGTTTCCCATGGTGTGCTGCTTTCTCATTTAAAAATAGTGGTTTTCACTCTACTCAGGGTTGTGTGGCAGCCTGGATGGGACAGGGATTCAGGTGAGTTCAGATGGTTCAGGGAAGAATGTGAAAGTCACTCAGTCATGTCCAACTCTTTGCAACCCGTACAGTCCATGGAATTCTCAGGCCGGAATACTGAAGTTAGTAAACTTTCCCTTCTCTAGGGGATCTTCCCAACTCAGGAATCGAACCCAGGTCTCCCACATTGTGGGCGGATTCTTTACCAGCTGAGCCACCAGGGAAGTGCAGGGAAGAATGGATACATGTATATATATGACTAAGTCCCTTCACTGTTCACCTAAACTATCACAACACTATTAATCAGCTATTTGTTGTTCAGTCGCTAAGTTGTGTCCGACTCTGTGACCCCATGGGTGGCTATAGCACGCCAGGCTTCCCTGTCCTTCACTACCTCCCAGAGTTTGCTCAAACTCATGTCCATTGAATCAGTAATGCCATCCAACCATCTCGTCCTCTGTAGTCCCCTTCTCCTCCTGCCTTCAATCTTTCCTAGCATTTGGGTCTTTTCCAGTGAGTCAGCTCTTCACATCAGATGGCCAAAGTATTGGAGCTTCAGCTTCAGCATCAATCCTGCCAATGAATATTCGGGGCTATACTCCAATATAAAATAAAAAGTTAAAAAATAATAAAAGATAAAAATAGTACTTTTCAGGCTAAATTTTGTGCTTCTCCTGGACTTTGTCAAATTACTAAGGGTGATTTTGAAAGGTTTATGCCTTATTTCCAGACCTGACGCCACCCTGGGAGGATGTGTGTGCAGGGTACAGATCCCAGAGCAGTGGAGATGGTTCCACTGGAACAGGGGTTCTAGGTGGGTGTCCTGCCTTTGATGCTGATTTCTGAGCTCCAGATGTGAAGGAAGGTGTAAACCCCTCATCATGTCCTGCATGTCATGATGCCCCACCCCTGAGGGACAAGCACACACTGACCTAGAGATGTGGGGATGGTAACACTGTGTGTGTGTGTGTGTGTGTGTGTGTGTGCGTGCTATGCTTAGTCGCTCAGTTGTGTCTGACTCTTTGTGACCCCATGGACTGTAGCCCCCCAGGATCCTCTGTCCATGGGGATTCTCCAGGCAAGAATACTGGAGTGGATTGCTATGTCCTCCTCCAGGGGATCTTTCCAACCCAGGGATCCAACTTAGGTTTCGTGCATTGCAGACAGATTCTTTACTGTCTGAGCCCCCAAGGGAAGCCTCTGTGTGTGTGTGTGTGTGTGTGTGTGTGTGTATACAGACAGAAAAATAAAAGACCAGGTTTCTATTCATTTGGAATGATGACGGGCTTCCCAGATGACTCAGTGTAAAGAACCTGCCTGTCAATGCAGGAAAACAGGTTTGATCCCTGGGTGGGAAAGATCCCGTGGAGGAGGAAATGACATCCCACTCCAGTATTCTTGATGGGATAATTCCATAGAGAGAGGAGCCTGGAAGGCTACAGTCCGTGGGGTCGCAAAGAGGCAGCCATGACTGAAGTGACTGAGCATGCTGAGATCAGCAAGAGTCATTCTTTTGCAATTGCTCTTCAAACATTTTTACACACTGGATACGCTAATGATATCATGTCAAACTTGTTGAGAAAGTGGAGGAGGGGGAGCTGGTGACATGAGCTGAAGAAAGAAGGGAAGAAAAGAGTGCTCCTTGAGGGGAGGCCCATGTCTGGAAGGTGTCTGCAGCTCCTGTGTCTCTTACGGTAGATTCAACAAGTGACAGTGACCCCAGGTGCATAGAATTTGAGCTGGAAAAGATGGACATTTTGTTTGACCCACGAGTACTGTGAATGAGGAGACAGTGGCTGTCTAGCCCAGGTGAAGGAATAGTGCCTCCGAGGTCCTCAGTGGTAGTCGCTGTGCTCGGTTCCCCCCAGATTCCCTGACTGGAATTTGTCAGCTACGGCTCCACAAATAAGATGAGTCTCAACTAGATAACCTGTGGCATTAGTAATTCTTTGGGTTCCCATGGAAACCTACTCTGGTCACAGCGTAAGCAGAAAGGAGGAAATAATGGAAGGAAGCTGAGGTCTTACACAAAACTGCCCTGAGCCGAAGGAAGAGCTGAGTAAGCGAGTCTGCGGTGCTAGGGACAAGGGCATCTCGAGACCTCCCACTTCGGATGCTGGGCAGCCCAGCCCTCTGCCCACTCCGTCTCTGATCCACATATGGGACTCAGTGGTTCTGTTCCCTTCCGTGGGGTCCTTGCCATGAACATGTTCTCACTCAGACCTTGCTCACCAACTGTCCCATCCCTCACCTCCTGTTACCCTGCTTTTTCTGCATCACACTCACCACCACCTAAAACTCTTATTAGAGTTGGAGACTCGCCTGGGGTCCAGTAGTTAAGATTCCGCCATCCAATGCAAGGGGTTTGGGTTCCATCCCAGGTGGGATAAGTAAGATATCACATGCCTTGGGGCCAAAAGACCAAAACATGAAACAGAAGCAATATTGTAACAAATTCAATAAAGACTTCAAAAATGGTATGCATCTAGAAAATCTTTTTTTAAAAGGAATGATTAAAAAGTTTTAGAGTTACTTGTTCACCTGTGGAGATTTAACAATACTGAGGCCCAGGCCTGACTCTCAGAGAGCCTGGTCTGGCATAGCACTGGAGCTTGTGTTTTCCCTAAAAGCCCCATGATATTCAATGCCTAGCTCAGGTTAAGAATCAAGGCCTAAGTGGGCCTTAGAGATACACTACTGCTACTGCTAAGTCGCTTCAGTCGTGTCCAACTCTGTGTGATCCCATAGACGGCAGCCCACCAGGCTCCCCCGTCCCTGGGATTCTCCAGGCAAGAACACTAGAGTGGGTTGCCATTTCCTTCTCCAATGCATGAAAGTGAAAAGTGAAAGGGAAGTGGCTCAGTCGTACCCAACTCTTCACGACCCCATGGACTGCAGCCTTCCAGGCTCCTCCATCCATGGGATTTTCCAGGCAAGAGTACTGGAGTGGGGTGCCATTGCCTTCTGCTGCTGCTGCTGCTGCTAAGTCACTTCAGTCGTGTCGGACTCTGTGCGATCCCATAGATGGCAGCCCACCAGGCTCCCCAATCCCTGGGATTCTCCAGGCAAGAACACTGGAGTGGGGTGCCATTGCCTTCTCCACTGTGTGTAAAATAAATAACAAAAACCTGCTGTTCAGCACAGGAAACTCCACTGAGTGCTGTGTGCTGACAGAGTGAGGATATGTGCATACGTACGGCTGAGTCACTTTGCTGCACAACAGAAACTAACGCAACATTGTAAAGCAACTAAACTCCAATAATAATAATAATAATAAAAGAATTGTGGCCTAATAAACACAGTGATAGAGCAAACACAGGATGTACTACTGTCACCAGCACAGCTGAAATATATTTAAAAGAATTGAGTGACACTTACGGTTGATGAGGGGAAGGGATAGCTAGGGAGTTTGGGATGGACATGTACAGACTAGTATATTTAAAATGGATAACCAATAAGGACCTACCGTATAGCACAAGGAACTCTGCTCAGTGTTTTGTGACAGTGTGGATGGGAGGGGAGTTTGGGGGAGAGTGGATACATTATATGTATGGCTGAGTCCCTTCGCTGTCCACTTGAGTCTATGACAGTATTGTTAATCAGCTATACTCCAATATGAAATAAAAAGTTTCTTTTAAACAAAAGAATTGAGTGACTCATGTAGGAAGGATTCTTTGGGAAGAATCAGGCAGTTGTGAGTAAGCACACATAAGTGATGTTGACAAGAGCCCTCCCAAAGCAAGTATCCCGGGGGTAGGGGGCAGTGGCCCCGGTTTCCGAGTAAGTACACGGAGGATGGGGGAAGTAAATGACTTCCCAAGGTCGACCAGTAGCTCAACAGTCATGCATTCAGCCATATGTCTCTGATCCTGAGTGACACCCTCTTCTCTGTTGTTCCCTCTTGGGGCCACGTGGGGGCTGTGGGTGAGGCCCCCTACTCCCTTGCCTAGAGGTTAAAACCAGGGGAGCTGATGGCACAAGGAAGGATTGTTGGTTTGGCTGTGTTACTAAGGGAGGGCACATTTTTAGCAAAAACCATAGGCGAGAAGGAGAACCTCAATTACAGCAAGAAAAGCAGAAGTCGCTGGGCGTTCAGGGCTAATGAACGGAAATGTGAGGGATCTAAGTGTGAGAGTCTGAACCTAAAAGCAGTGTGGTTAAAAGCAGAGAAAGAAACAGAGGCAGGGAGAAAAGAAAGAGTAGGTTTTATCTCTTTAGGGAATTGAGATGTAATTCAGTGGTTGCACTTTTAGCGTTTTGGTGAGAGGGGAAAACAGAAATATGAATGATCTGTAAATGTACTTTTCATCCAGTAGTGGCATGAAAGAGTCTTCCCTGGGGAGAACAGAAAGCCCCCCTGTGTTGGGATGTTTGGAAACAGTGCTTTTTACTGGGAGGGATAGACCACGGACTGCGGGTTCTTAAAAAAAAAAAAAAATCTGTAATCCTTTTGGGTTTAACCATTAGGCAAATTGAGCTTCCTGGTTTCAGAAAGAGAAAACAGACCCAAAAGAGAAAAACCCAGGCCCGTGGGAACAAGAAACTTCCTCCTCCTGGGGCTGCTTGAAAGGCCTGCTGTGCCCATCTGAGTCTCCAGCTCAGTGTGAGGCTGGCTGGAGGGCTTCCCGGAGGTGGAGGGGTGATGGGCAGAGAACGATTGCGTTGCAGGAGGAACTCTGGACATGGTAGCTGAGGCTACAGGCTTGGGCCTTGGGGTCTGAAGCACCGAAGCCGCCTTTTCATTCGATGTAAACCTGGGGAGTGAAGGACCGGAGGACTGAATTGTGGCCCCGCTGTTTGCCCCTTAGTCCTCTGGGTCCTTCAGCCAACCGCACCCGGAGGCCAAAAATAGAGTTCTTCAGGCTTTTACTCTTTTGGTGACAAATCAGAGGAGAGACCCAAAGCCAGCTGAAAAAGAAAGACCTGTAAGTACAGAGCTCGTTTGTCTGCCAGATGGGTGAGCGGGGGCTGTAAGACAGTGAGAGGCTTGAGCAGTTCAGTGAGGGGAGCCCCGTGTGAGTGGGGAGGCTTCTGTAATCTGCCCCGCTTCCATCTCAGGGAAGGGAACAAAAGTCTGGGATGGGACTGAGTGTGGGATGCCTTAGAGGCCTGTCTGCGGTGCTGTGCAAACTGTAACACTTTAGTTGGTGAAACCCACACTTGTAAAGACTCCCTAGTGATTTTTATTTAGCAGTTTTGTTTGTGCCAAAGGTCCCATGGGCCTTTCTTCTCTATAATCTGGCTCTCCCTGTTTGGGGGGGATGGGGAGAGAAAATGGGAAGTAATGCATTGTTCACTGTTTTGAGGTGGAGGGATTAATGTATGCTCTTGTGTTTAATCCTCACAATAACCCTTGAAGGAGTAGTGTTATCTGCGTGGTACAGATGAGTAGATGAAGTTCGGTTAAGTAACTGGCTGGTGTTTGTTTGGCTCTCAAGAAATACAGGAGTCAGGTTGGACCCAAATTTCCTCATCCTAAAGCTCTTGGCACCTTCATTTGGGAGAAATGACTGAGTTGAGATTTCAGCCCAGATTGTTTGAACGGTCACAGACTGAGTAAATAGGTGGCTGCCATGGTCTAGATTTGTTTGAAACGAAAATGATTTGGGGAACTAACATTTGTTAATCTATTATAAACCAGATAGATTGTGGCTAATGAAAATAATGGGATCTACCTACAGAATTGCTTCTGACTGCAAACTACTGTATCAGTTCAGTTCAGTTGCTCAGTTGTGTCCAACTCTTTGCGACCCTATTGACTGCAGCATGCCAGGCCTCCCTATCACAAACTCCCGGAGTTGACTCAAACGTCTATTGAGTCGATGAGGCCATCCAACCATCTCATCCTCTGTCGTCCCCTTCTCCTCCCACCTTCAATCTTTCCCAGCATAGTCCATGGGATTTCTAAGTTCAACTTCAATTCGCCAGAGGTGTTTTGCTGTGTCATGGTGACGAGGTCAGGGGACTGTGTGTGTCTCAATGGTGGAAGCAGGGTGGTGAGGGTGGTGTACAAGGAGACTGATCAGATAGTATGTCAAGGAATTTACAGTCTCCACGGAGGAGAGAGATGCATACACATTAACAGCAGCTGATGCAGGAGTTACCGACCCACATAAAACTGGACTGTTGGTGGTGTCCTGGGACTTGTGGCTACATCCCAAATCGGTGATAGAGAAAAGTGGTCAGGGAGAGAAGGATGTAGGCACGACTCGGTCTGAATTAGGCCTTGGAGAATCAGTGGGATTGGCCTACCTGGGGAGGCAGAATGGTGCTAGCATGTCAATAAATGCAAGTTTCCATCCTTGTCACACTGAGTGGCAAGACAGACTGGAGCTAGGCTGTGAGGAGCTGTGTGAGGCAAGCTGAACACTTGCAGTTTCTCCTGTTGACAGTACCAGAGATGTTGCAAGCAGATTTGAGATGATGGTATAGTAGTAATAATGGTGTCTTAACACTTCCTGAGCGTTTATTCTACTGTGTCCTCCATGCCATGATGAATATGTATGAGCATTTCCAAGTGCCAAGCTCTGTTCTCCAGACTGGCAGTCCAACGGGGTATGGACCTGACAAAAATCCCTGCTCTCATGGGGCTTGCTGTTCATCAAGGAGGAACAAGGCAAATGCTAAAATAGATCCTGTAAGCTAAAGTCGTGTGATCATGCCATGGAGAAATGTGAATACAGAGTGGTGGGCAGGGAGTGGGTGAATGAGAGCACATCTCAGTTTTGAAGCTTGCCTCTGAGTAAAGGTAGAATTCATTCGTTTAATCAGGTGAAGAGTAGAGGGTGGGTCTGATGGATCCTGAATGTAAATGAAAAGATGAGATGATAATTCACAAATTTGAGCCCAGAGTCGGGAAAAGCCTGATGCCACAGAGACTGGCCAGGAGGCAACCACAGTACCCAGAATAGTCACATCTGAAGTGGGCCTTTTAGTCATTAATATCATGTAAGGTTTAGTAAGGGGCATGCTCAGTGACTCAGTGGATAAAGAATCCGCCTGCAATAAGACCCAGAGGAGACGCGGGTTTGTTTCCCTGGAGAAGGAAATGGCAACCCACTCCAGTATTCTTGCCTGGAGAATCCCATGGACAGAGGCGTCTGGCAGGCACCAAGAGTGGGATCACAACTGAGCAACTGAGCATGCACACAGGGTTTAGTAGAGAAGGAAGACTAATGTAGGGGAAAACCATCAGAATGATGCTATTGGCCTTGTCGGTGCCTTTCCCTAAACCTAGAAACCCAGCAAGGTTACATAGAAAGTGACGAGGGCCCAATGGAGAATAAAATGGGACTGCAAAGATGACAGAGGTTTTGATCCTGGGTGATGAGGATAGTGGGGAAAATGAGAAATTTGCCCTACAAATAATGGAAATTCAACAGAATAGCCATCGTGCTGTTTAACTGATTTAGAATTTTCTGGAAGTGACCAGGGGGACCCGGCCCAGCATCAGTGCTCCCTGAGAATCAGTGGTTTCTGCTTAGAGCACAGTGGGCAGCCTGGAAGGTGACGGGGAGGGTTTCCAGCGCCAGCACCCCAGTCCCCCTCCCCCCACGTGCACCTGCCTGGGCCCCACCCTCCACCCTCTTTCAGCCTGGCTGCTTCAGCTGACAGCACCCATCTGATGCATCTCCCCCTCCTGCTGCTGCTCAGTGTGTAAAGTTAGAGATTCACAGGTCCCCAGCCCCCTTGGTTCACAACCCCCTGAGGGTCTCAGTAAGTTTTTCACAGCAATCCTAGAGCAAGAGCACCAGAGTCCCATTCCCTAGGGAGTCAGATGCAAACCACTTCATATGCGTTCGTTATCACAACTCAGTACCATTTTAAAAAATAATAATGGTGCTAGCGGTAAAGAACCTGCCTGCCAATGCAGGAGACATAAGAGATGCAGGTTTGATCCCTGGGTCAGGAAGATCCCCTAGAGGAAGGCATGGCAACCCACTCCAGTATTCTTGCCTAGAGAATCCCATGGGCAGAGAAACCTGGCAGGCTACAGTCCATGGGGTCACAAAGAGTCACGACTGAGTGACTAACACTTAGCCAGTTAACAATGTCATGATGGTTTCAGGTGAACAGCAAAGGGACTCAGCCATACATATACATCTATCCAGTCTCCCCAACTCCCCTCCCCATCCAGGCTGCCATGTGACATTGAGCAGAGTTCCTGTCCTGGTTGGTTATCCATTTTAAATAAAAAGATCATACTTCTATGAAAGTAAAGCAGTGTCACTTGTCACAAAGTAATTCTTTGGCGCTTAGGCTTCTTTATGGTCCAACTC
Source organism: Aepyceros melampus (assembly GCA_006408695.1). Lineage (NCBI taxonomy): Eukaryota > Metazoa > Chordata > Mammalia > Artiodactyla > Bovidae > Aepyceros > Aepyceros melampus. Next base: position 220,571 of record SJXQ01003283.1, on the reverse strand, counting down.
ACATCATTCAAGGAGATACTTGTGCATAATTTAAAAACCAAAACAACTGAAACACTTTGAAACATCAGACACTCACCCCTCCTTCCTAGCATACACCATCCGGTTTTACTCACCAGATCCAACCACTTTCTTATCCTCAATTCCAATAGCTTTGCACCATGGTGGAGTCTCTTGAATGTACCATACAGTCTAGGTATCTGCTACCAACCTAGAGAGCAGATTAAAAAGCAGAGACATTACTTTGTCAACAAAGGTCCATCTAGTCAAGGCTATGGTTTTTCCAGTGGTCATGTATGGATGTGAGAGTTGGACTATAAAGAAAGCTGAGCACTGAAGAATTGATGCTTTTGAACTGTGGTGTTGGAGAAGACTCTTGACAGTCCCTTGGACTGCAAGGAGATCCAACCAGTCCATCCTAAGGGAGATCAGTCCTGGGTGCTCATTGAAAGGACTGATGTTGAAGCTGAGACTCCAATACTTTGTCCACCTGATGCAAAGAGCTGACTCATTTGAAAAGACCCTGATGTTGGGGAAGATTGAGGGCAGGAGGAGAAGGGGACGACAGAGGATGAGATGGTTGGATGACATCACCAACTTGATGGAGATGGGTTTGGGTGGACTCCGGGAGTTGATGAGGGACAGGGAGGCCTGGTGTGCTGTGGTTCATAGGGTCGCAAAGAGTCGGACACGACTGAGCAACTGAAATGAACTGAAGCATCCTATTTTTACTTAATCAACTTACTGAACTATTAGCTGACAGCAGTGGTTCTTCAGGATTGCTAATTTCTGATAAAATCCTGTTCATTATGCAAATATGTGTGTGTACTCAGGGCTGCCTCATCTGATGGTCTCTGTCTTTCTGTTTTTATGTCTAATTTAGTTGTATCTTTTGTTGATTGTAGATGGCTACAGGCGTATCATTAGGAATATGACTTTAATAAACATTAGTAAACTTCTACCTTTTGTCAGTTATTTTTCCAAGCTAACATTGTAGAAGTTTGGGGATTCAGTTAAGAGGATTTAACAAAATTCTATTGTATTTTACATAACGATGATTAAGGCAGAGCAGCCTGCCCTTGATCATTGCGATCTTTGCAAAGACTATTGGGTGCTAGGAAGGGACACGCTAGTAGCTGTGGACAACTTTTCTCAGCAGAAATATTTTAAGGTAATATAGTCGTTTCAAAATTGAGGATACATTTTCTGAAATATCAACTCAGAAGTATGTGGCTCCATGCCCATTCTGTCACAAATTTTAATCTACTAAATTTTTTTAAAAATTAATGTTTTATTTTTCAGGGTAGCTTCAGGTTTCCAGAAACATTGAGTGGAAAGTACAGAGGGTTTTCCATGTAGTGCTAACCACCTTCTCGGGTTCCCCTAATTATTAACATCTTGCATAGTGTGGTGCATTTATTACAATGGATGAGCCACTATTAATATTAATACATCGTGATGAATGCAGATCCACTGTTTTCATTGGGCTCACTCTTGGGGCTGTACCTTTTGTGGGTCTGACAAATGTATAATGACATGTGTCTACTATTATGGTGTCATACAGAATAGCTCAGTACGCACAAAATCCCCTGTGTTCCACCCATTCATTCCTTCCTCTCTCTGTACCACTGGCAACCAGTGACCTTTTAACTGTTTCCTCTTCCACAGTTTTGCCTCTTCTAGAATGTCATCGGAATTAGACATTATGTAGTTTTTTCATACTGGCTTTTTTTCACTTAGCAATATGCATCTAAGTATCCTCCATGCCTTTTTATGACTTGATAGCTCATTTCCTTTTGTTGATAAATAATATTTTGTTGTCTGGTTGGACCACAGTGTGTTCCTCCAGTCACCCACTGAAGGGTATATTAGTAGTGTCCAAGTTTTGGCGGTTATAAATAAAGCTGTTATAAACATCTATATGCATGTTTGTGGTGTGAACTTAAGTTTTCAGTTCATTTGGGTAATTAGCAAGTAGTAGAATTACTGAATCAGGTACTAAGAGTATGTGTAGTTTTGTAAGAAATCGCCCAGCTGTTTTCTGAAGCGGCTACACCATTTTGTATTCTCCAGTATTGAATGACAGCTCCTCTCCTCTGCCTTTCATCCAGACTTGGGTGGTGTCTGTGTTTTGGATGTTTGTCCCTCACGTAGGTGTGTGGTGGTGTCTCCCTGTTTCACTCCACATCTCCCTCCTGACGTAAGACGTGGGCCATCTCTCACAGGTTAGTGGCCATCTTTCTGCCTTCTTTGGTGAGGTGTCTGTTCAAATCTCATACTCATTTTTCGACTGGGATGTTTGTTTTCGTATTATTGATTTTTAAGAATTCTTGTGTATTTTTTTAGACACCAGTTCTTAATTTGTGTTTTGAAAAGATCTCCCAGCCCGTGCTTGTCTTTTAATTTTCTTTTGCAGAGCAGAAGTTTTTAACTTTAATAAAGTCCAACTTTATCTTCCTCTATGGCTCATGCTTTTGGTTTTTTATTTAAAGAGTCATTGCCAAACTCAAGGTCACCTGGATTTTCTCCTATGTCATCTTCCAGGGGGTTTATAGTTTTACATTTTATACTTAGTTCTGTTGTGCATTTTGAGTTACTTTTTGTATAATATATGGATCTAGAATAATTTTTCCTTTTGTATTTGGGTGTCCAGTTTTTCCAGCACTACTTATTGAAAAGACTGTCATTTCTCCATGGAACTGCCTTTTCTCCTTTGTAGAAGGCAAATTGACTATTTCTGGGCTGTCTATTCTGCTTACTATACTTTTGTTTTTTTAATTTTTTATGCTCTTCAAAATGGTATTTCCACTATAATCTGTACAGTTAATGCATATAGTACTCCAGTTTGTAGGCTGTTTGTTGTAGTGTTTACTATACTTTTACAGTATAGGTGTTTGGGTTTTTTGCTGTTGTTGTTACCTTCAGTGGAAATAGAATCTATTAGTAGCTACTCTTGGCTTGACTTCTTTGAGCCTTAGTTTCTTCATAAGAGGGAGTGGGTAGAGTAGATCGTTCTTGACAGAGGACGAGATGGTTGGAGGGCCTCAGCGACTTGATGGAGATGAGTTTGCGCAAACTCTGGGAGATGGTGAAGGACAGGGAAGCCTGGCCTGCTGCAGTCCATGGGGTCGCAAAGAGTCAGACGTGACTGAACAACAGCTGTTCTAGTTTTATCTCATGAGACTAGTTTGTATTGTATTTAAGTATGGAGCCAGGGTGGTGATTTTCTCATAGAAAGTTTCTGGGTCAGTCCAACAAACACCAGCTCTGTGTGTGTGTTTGTGGGTCTGTATCTGTGTGTGTAAGCAGAGTGGCAGACATCTATTGGACAGATTTTTTGGCTATGAATGTCCTTTACATTTTATAAAGGAATAGTAGACCTGCCTTTCTCTGATGAGTGACAAAGCATATTTTTCTGTCACAGTCTGTAACAGAACATCAATACATAAACTCATTACCAGTAATTGAAACACCAGATTTCCTGCCATGGGGGGACATTTGGAAATGTCTGGAGACATTTTTGTTGTTCTATCTGGCCATGTGGAGCGGGCGGGGGTGTCACTGGTATCTCGTGGGCAGAAGCCAAATGCTGCTAATGACCTTACAATGCACTGGACAGCCCCTACAACATATAATTTGTCAGTTCAGAATGTCAATAGTACTGAGGCTGGGAAAGCCTGTTGCAGAGATGCAGACTTATTTATATCTGTGGGCATGTTTTCCTCTTGCTGTAGCCTCAAGAAAACCTAAACTTCTGGAGATTTTTGGTCTGCTTTAACAATTGTGCAGACCACTTAAGATATGACCTTTAGCTTTCAGCTATCTTGGGCTTAGTTTCACTTTTTCTCAATTTCATAATAATTTCTATTTTGTTACATCTATTAATCCTGACTTAAACTTTTTTTTTGTATTGGAGTACAGCCAGTTAACAAACAATGTTGTGCTGGTTTCAGGTGGACAGGGAAGGGACTCAGCCATACACATACATGTGTCCATTCTCCCCCGAACTCCCCTCCACCCAGGCTGCCACATAACACTGAGTAGACTTTCCTGTGCTGCACAGTAAACCCTGACTGACTCTTCAAGTAGAATTTAAACATATCATTTTATATATTTCTAAAGAGAAGTGGCTAGACCACTGATTCTAAAATTCCGAGGCTGGAAATAAGGTTGATGTTCCATCTGCTTCTTGGTGGGTTGTGCATACAGAATTCAGACTCTGCTTTGAATTTCCTCTTCTGGTCCTTGAAATGACACGTTTTCCCTGTAAATCTAACTTTCCATTAGCTCATCTTGTTTTCATAGTGTTCCCTTTTACTGTGAAGAGAAATGAAACCAAAAACCCCCACTTGTTTCAGCAATCCCCCGTGCCTTCCTCTGTGTGAACTCGCCCAACTAAGAGTTATGCAAATAGGGTCAGCTTTGTGTACTCAATCCCGGGGACTGTCACCGGCACGTTTGGTGGGCTTGTTGTCACGAGAGAGTCAGGACCCTGGCCTCCTCTAGTAAGGCTCAGCCCCAGCCTTCTTCCAGCCGCACCCACTCCTTCCCCATCTCTTACCTCATTCTCAGCATGGATCTTGGCATGACCTTACAACTGCCTTGGAATCAAAGAGAAGAAGGCTTGTAGGTATCCAAGGAACCTACCTCATGTGTCCACATGAGGAACTGAGTGCTTGTCGCCTCCTGAGATAGCCAGCAGGCGCCTTCTGTCCGTCCAGGGCATGCTGGTATGCGCCTCCTGGACATGGAGCCATTTTCCTGATGTCTGTAACCATCTACATGATTGACATTTCATTTCCAAGTGATCTTAGCAAATGTAGATGGACGATGGCTCCACCTGGAGTCTACCCAAGTTCTTTCCTCCTACAGATTCTCTGGGTTTGAAGGACCTTAGGTTATGGGTTCAGATTCTCTTGTTTTAAAATTTCCATCCATTTTTGTACAAGTTTATGTATATGTGTGCATATTATATGTTATATATATACTTATATATAATAGAGACATTGCATATGTATGTATAATTTACACAAAATAAAAACATCTTTTAAAATTTTAGATTAAGGATAATTAAACACATGAAGGTTCTTCAAACTCTGATATGTGTGTGTATACATATATATATCCGAATAGGAAATTATATATATGCCATATATATATATATATGTACACAAACACACACCTAGGGCTTCCCAGGTGGTCCTAGTGGTAAAGAACCCACCTGCCAATGCAGGAGACATAAGAGACACAGGTTCCATCCCTGGGTCTTGGAAATCCCCTGGAAGAGGGCATGCAATCCACTCCAGTATTATTGCCTAGAGAATTCCCGTGGTCAGAGAAACCTGGTAGCTACAGTCCATGGGGTCACAAAGAGTCAGACATGACTGAAGCAATTTAGCACACATGTGCACATATATGTAAATATATATACATATATGATAAGAAGAAAAAGGCAAACCCCAAAATACCTGCAAACTCATCACCTATAGATGAACATGGTGATATTTTAGGATATTTCTTCCTAGACGCTTTTCCTACCTATGTATATCATTTCTCCTCACAAAAAAAATAGCATCTGGCTATATGTGTTGCTTTTTAACTTAAATACATTGTGAATATCTTTTTATGTCAACAGATATAATGTGCAATATTTTAATGACTACTAGTATTCTTTTTTGTTGAGGTATCATGTTCTAGACCAATTTTACAAAAGGCAGTTGCCTGAAGGCCAGTTTGATGAAGTTATCAAATGTTCCAGCTTACCAGAAGACATGCTTCTTTGAACTACTTGAATATTATTTTTATTTTTAAAGAAACTTTAGGCATTTTAATGTTCTCCTGCTAGTTCCTCAAATGGCATACCAACTCTGAGAGTTGTGAAATTAAAAACTTATAATTTTAAGTTTAAATTTAAATTTAGAAGGATCAGAAAGTAATGGAAGTGATCAAACATTCTCAACACAGGGACTGCCCTGGTGGTCCAGTGGCTGAGACTCCTCATTCCCAATGCAGGGGGCCCAGGTTTGATCCCTGGCTGGGAAATAGATCCCACATGCCACAACTAAAGATCCTGCATACCAGAAATAAGACCTGGTGCAGCCAAATAAATAAATGAATATTTTTAAAAAAAACATTCCCAACACATAAATCTCTGGATTCTAAGGATAAGTTAGGCTGTGTTGATCTGTCGGCTGTTTGTAAAATCAGTTGACATGAAAAGATAGAAGAATCTTGACATATGGAAAAGAAGTGAGGATGTATAGAGGAATTTGTAGAAAGAAGCAGAAGACTTGAGCCCCAGACATAGCAAAAAAATGCCACTATGTTCAAAAGAATTTTTTAAAATTAACTTATCCTAAGGGCTTCCCTTGTAGCTCAGTTGGTAAAGAATCTGCCTGCAGAGCAGGAGACCCGAGTTTGATCCCTGGGTTGGGAAGATCCTCTGGAGAAGGAAATGGCAACCCACTCTAGTATCCTTGCCTGGAAAATCTCATGGACAGAGGAGCCTGGTGGGCTGCAGTCGATGGGGTTGCAGAGTCGGGCACAACTGAGTGACTAACACTTACACTTATAAAAGTTAAGAAATGAAGTAGGAAACTACAGAAAAATCATGTCCCCTATTATGTGTTAGTTGCTCAGTCATGTTCAAAAGAATTTTTAAAAGTTAACTTGTCCTAAAAGCTAAGAAATGAAGTAGGAAACTGCAGAAAAATCATATCTCTTATTGTGTGTTAGTTGATCAGTTGTGTCTGACTCTTTGTGACCCCATGGACTGTAGCTTGCCAGACTCCTGTCCATGGGATTCTCCAGGCAAGGATACTGGAGTGGGTTGCCATTCCCTTCTCCAGGATATCTCCTATTACACTTAAGCTAATTACTGTTTCCAAAATTACATCCATAAATATTTCAATTTTAATCTCTAAAAGATAAAAAATCACACTTTCAATATAAATTTAATACCATTATTAAACATAAAAGTGATAATTCCTTATCATCAAATATTCAATAAATGATCAAATTTTTCCAGTTATCTCATAATTATTCTTAATAATTTGGCCACCAGTTACTAGTAATCAAAACTAATATGGTAGCCCACTCTGGTATTCTTGGTTGGAAAATCTCATGAACAGAGGAGCCTGGTAGGCTACAGTCCATGGGGTCGCAGAGTCAGAGATGATTAAACAACTGAGCATGCATGCACAAGGCTAATATAGTTCTAAGAAAACTCAGCAAGTCTTAGTTTCTAAAAATAGAACATTCCTTTTAAAAAAGTATCATAGAAATCTTCAAAAACTTTAAAAACAATTACATTGTATAAGAATTATTATACCCTTAACTATTGAATACTAACACAAACCAGCAGTAAACTTAAACTGTTAAAACATCACATCAAATATGAAATTATATACACTACACAAAGAGTCCATGCGACCCCATGGACTGTAGCCTATCAGGCTCCTCTGTTCATGAGATTTTCCAACCAAGAATACCAGAGTGGGCTACCATATTAGTTTTGATTACTAGTAACTGGTGGCCAAATTATTAAGAATAATTATGAGATAACTGGAAAAATTTGATCATTTATTGAATATTTGATGATAAGGAATTATCACTTTTATGTTTAATAATGGTATTAAATTTATATTGAAAGTGTGATTTTTTATCTTTTAGAGATTAAAATTGAAATATTTATGGATGTAATTTTGGAAACAGTAATTAGCTTAAGTGTAATAGGAGATATCCTGGAGAAGGGAATGGCAACCCACTCCAGTATCCTTGCCTGGAGAATCCCATGGACAGGAGTCTGGCAAGCTACAGTCCATGGGGTCACAAAGAGTCAGACACAACTGATCAACTAACACACAATAAGAGATACCAAATAAAATTTGGTAAATTTGTCATCTTGTAAGGTGAAAATCCTCAGAGAATTGGTTTTGCGTGAAATGAATTTCAAGAGCTAGTCTCCATTTATTTAACCAATGACCTATTATCTGGTAAACCAGTCTGTTTTTCTTTTTTTTAATTGAAATATAGTTAATTTACTATGTTGTGTTAGTTTCAGGTGTACAGCAAAGCGATTCAGTTATATATAGTTTTACATAAACATACAGACACATATACATATGGGCTTCCCTGGTGGCTTAGTGGCAAAGAATCCACTTGCCAATGCAGAAGACACGGGTTCTATCCCTGGGTCAGGAAGATCTGCTGGAGATGGAAACTGCAACCCACTCCAGTATTCTTGCCTGGGAAATCCCATGGCCTGAGGAGCCTGGTGGGCTACAGTCCGTGAGGTCACAAAGAGTCAGATGCAACTCAGCAATAAATGACAGCGACATATAGTCTACATTTAGCAACAAATGACAGCGACATATAGTCTACATTTACATTCTCTTTCATTAAAAGTTATTTCAAAATACTGAGTATAGTTCCTATGCTATACAGCAGGTGCAGTTGATCATCTATTTTATATACAGTAGTGTGTATATGTTACTCCCAAATTCCTAATTTGTCTCTCCATCACCTTTCTTCTTTGTTAACCATAAAGTTTGTTTTCTATGTCTCTTTTTCTGTTTTGTAAATAAGTTCATTTGTGTCATTTTTTTAGATTACACATATAAGTGATGTGTGATATTTGTGTTTCTGCCTAGCTTCCTTCACTTAGTATGATCATCTCTAGGTACATTTATGTTGCTGTAAATGACATTGTTTCATACTTTTTATGGTTGAGTAATATTCTATTATATATATATATAATATTCCACTTGCATATATATGGTGTATATATATATATATATATATATGCACATGTGTAACCTCAGATATGCAGATGATACCACGTTTATGGCAGACAGTGAAGAGGAACTAAAAAGCCTCTTGATGAAAGTGAAAGAGAGTGAAAAAGTTGGCTTAAAGCTCAACATTCAGAAAACGAAGATCATGGCATCCGGTCCCATCACTTCATGGGAAATAGATGAGGAAACAGTGGAAACAGTGTCAAACTTTATTTTTGGGGGCTCCAAAATCACTGCAGATGAAATTAAATCACTGCAGATTAAATTAATCACTGCAGCCATGAAATTAAAAGATGCTTACTCCTTGGAAGAAAAGTTATGAGCAACCTAGATAGCATATTCAAAAGCAGAGACATTACTTTGCCGACTAAGGTCCATCTAGTCAGTTCAGTTCAGTTCAGTCACGCAGTCGTGTCCGACTCTTTGCGACCCCATGAATCGCAGTACGCCAGGCCTCCCTGTCCACCACCAACTCCCGGAGTTCACTCAGACTCACGTCCATTGAGTCTGTGATGCCATCCAGCCATCTCATCCTCGGTCGTCCCTTTCTCCTCCTGCCCCCAATCCCTCCCAGCATCAGGGTCTTCCATGGGATTCTCCAGGCAAGGATACTGGAGTGGGTTGCCATTCCCTTCTCCAGGATATCTCCTATTACACTTAAGCTAATTACTGTTTCCAAAATTACATCCATAAATATTTCAATTTTAATCTCTAAAAGATAAAAAATCACACTTTCAATATAAATTTAATACCATTATTAAACATAAAAGTGATAATTCCTTATCATCAAATATTCAATAAATGATCAAATTTTTCCAGTTATCTCATAATTATTCTTAATATTTGGCCACCAGTTACTAGTAATCAAAACTAATATGGTAGCCCACTCTGGTATTCTTGGTTGGAAAATCTCATGAACAGAGGAGCCTGGTAGGCTACAGTCCATGGGGTCGCAGAGTCAGAGATGATTAAACAACTGAGCATGCATGCACAAGGCTAATATAGTTCTAAGAAAACTCAGCAAGTCTTAGTTTCTAAAAATAGAACATTCCTTTTAAAAAAGTATCATAGAAATCTTCAAAAACTTTAAAAACAATTACATTGTATAAGAATTATTATACCCTTAAACTATTGAATACTAACACAAACCAGCAGTAAACTTAAACTGTTAAAACATCACATCAAATATGAAATTATATACACTACACAAAGAGTCCATGCGACCCCATGGACTGTAGCCTATCAGGCTCCTCTGTTCATGAGATTTTCCAACCAAGAATACCAGAGTGGGCTACCATATTAGTTTTGATTACTAGTAACTGGTGGCCAAATTATTAAGAATAATTATGAGATAACTGGAAAAATTTGATCATTTATTGAATATTTGATGATAAGGAATTATCACTTTTATGTTTAATAATGGTATTAAATTTATATTGAAAGTGTGATTTTTTATCTTTTAGAGATTAAAATTGAAATATTTATGGATGTAATTTTGGAAACAGTAATTAGCTTAAGTGTAATAGGAGATATCCTGGAGAAGGGAATGGCAACCCACTCCAGTATCCTTGCCTGGAGAATCCCATGGACAGGAGTCTGGCAAGCTACAGTCCATGGGGTCACAAAGAGTCAGACACAACTGATCAACTAACACACAATAAGAGATACCAAATAAAATTTGGTAAATTTGTCATCTTGTAAGGTGAAAATCCTCAGAGAATTGGTTTTGCGTGAAATGAATTTCAAGAGCTAGTCTCCATTTATTTAACCAATGACCTATTATCTGGTAAACCAGTCTGTTTTTCTTTTTTTTAATTGAAATATAGTTAATTTACTATGTTGTGTTAGTTTCAGGTGTACAGCAAGCGATTCAGTTATATATAGTTTTACATAAACATACAGACACATATACATATGGGCTTCCCTGGTGGCTTAGTGGCAAAGAATCCACTTGCCAATGCAGAAGACACGGGTTCTATCCCTGGGTCAGGAAGATCTGCTGGAGATGGAAACTGCAACCCACTCCAGTATTCTTGCCTGGGAAATCCCATGGCCTGAGGAGCCTGGTGGGCTACAGTCCGTGAGGTCACAAAGAGTCAGATGCAACTCAGCAATAAATGACAGCGACATATAGTCTACATTTAGCAACTAAATGACAGCGACATATAGTCTACATTTACATTCTCTTTCATTAAAAGTTATTTCAAAATACTGAGTATAGTTCCTATGCTATACAGCAGGTGCAGTTGATCATCTATTTTATATACAGTAGTGTGTATATGTTACTCCCAAATTCCTAATTTGTCTCTCCATCACCTTTCTTCTTTGTTAACCATAAAGTTTGTTTTCTATGTCTCTTTTTCTGTTTTGTAAATAAGTTCATTTGTGTCATTTTTTTAGATTACACATATAAGTGATGTGTGATATTTGTGTTTCTGCCTAGCTTCCTTCACTTAGTATGATCATCTCTAGGTACATTTATGTTGCTGTAAATGACATTGTTTCATACTTTTTATGGTTGAGTAATATTCTATTATATATATATATAATATTCCACTTGCATATATATGGTGTATATATATATATATATATATATGCACATGTGTAACCTCAGATATGCAGATGATACCACGTTTATGGCAGACAGTGAAGAGGAACTAAAAAGCCTCTTGATGAAAGTGAAAGAGAGTGAAAAAGTTGGCTTAAAGCTCAACATTCAGAAAACGAAGATCATGGCATCCGGTCCCATCACTTCATGGGAAATAGATGAGGAAACAGTGGAAACAGTGTCAAACTTTATTTTTGGGGGCTCCAAAATCACTGCAGATGAAATTAAATCACTGCAGATTAAATTAATCACTGCAGCCATGAAATTAAAAGATGCTTCTCCTTGGAAGAAAAGTTATGAGCAACCTAGATAGCATATTCAAAAGCAGAGACATTACTTTGCCGACTAAGGTCCATCTAGTCAGTTCAGTTCAGTTCAGTCACGCAGTCGTGTCCGACTCTTTGCGACCCCATGAATCGCAGTACGCCAGGCCTCCCTGTCCACCACCAACTCCCGGAGTTCACTCAGACTCACGTCCATTGAGTCTGTGATGCCATCCAGCCATCTCATCCTCGGTCGTCCCTTTCTCCTCCTGCCCCCAATCCCTCCCAGCATCAGGGTCTTTTCTAATGAGTCAACTCTTCGCATAAGGCTATAGTTTTTCCAGTAGTCATGTATGGATGTGAGAGTTGGACTGTGAAGAAGGCTGAGTGCCGAAGAACTGATGCTTTTGAACTGTGGTGTTGGAGAGGACTCTTGAGAGAACCTCGGACTGCAAGGAGATCCAACCAGTCCATTCTGAAGATCAACCCTGGGATTTCTTTGGAGGGAATGATGCTAAAGCTGAAACTCCAGTACTTTGGCCACCTCATGCGAAGAGCTGACTCATTCAAAAAGATTTTGATGCTGGGAGGGATTGGGGGCAGGAGGAAAAGGGGGCGACAGAGGATGAGATGGTTGGATGGCATCACGGACTCAATGGACGTGAGTCTGAGTGAACTCCAGGAGTTGGTGATGGACAGGGAGGCCTGGCGTGCTGCAATTCATTGGGTCGTGAAGAGTCGGACACGACTGAGTGACTGAACTGAACTGAACTGAACCACATCTTTATCCATTTGTCTGTTGATGGGCACTTAGGTTTCTTACATGTCAAATGAGTCTATTTCTGATTGGATGGTATTATAATACAAACAGTCTCACAATAAAAATCCCTTTCTTAGAGCTTTGTGTAACTACCCAGTTATTTTCTTAGAAATCTCTTATTGAGAGAGGTGTGGGTGTTGTGTTGAGAAGTGGATACATTTTAAAGGCCCTTGTTAGGTGCTGTCAAGGTGAAGAGTATCACATACTCTTTCCCGCCCGCCCACTGATTTCATTTCATGGTGAGGAGATTAGAATCCTGAGACTGGCTTAATCTTGTCCATATATAGGACTGTCCAGGCCAGACCTGCAGCTAGACACCCAGATTCCTAACTTCCCCACACCTTTGTCACTTCTCCACTCTCTTCCAGGCAAGAGCTAGATTTCTCTTTCATTTTCTCTATGCTGGACACCAAACCTCCAGATGTTTGAATTTCATCTACCTCTGAAACTGTCTTGCATTTCTTTTCTGGACTCACTCTAATTAATGAAGTGATAAAAATCGTACCGGGTTATTAAAGTTCCAAAAACACAGTCAATTTGCTGTCTTTCGTATTTTACTGTTATTTCAAAAGATCTCTGTGTCAGGTTAGGTTCACATTTGTATGTCACACATTCATGTTATAGTTCATTGCCCGATCCCCAGGTCTTCCTGAAGCCACACCTGGGTTTTAGAGCACAAAGTAAAGAAATGGTTTCAAACTGGATAAAGGCATCAGCAAACATGAGTAAATTAAAATGAGTCAGATTTTTATTTCAAAGGCTTGAAGAAGAGTTAATGAAGAGGGAATCAGCACTGGGGTCTCTCATTTCAGCATAACAAGGGCAGGGGGGTGCTTTTTAAAGTTTTTTATTGATACACTTTTAGTATACTCATGAGTTATAAAACCATCACCACTCTCTAATTCCGGAAACTGATGCATCTTCTGTGAAATAGGCTTGCAGATTTTGCACACTGCAGTTCAACTGTGCAAAAAAAAAGGGGAGGGGGAGGAAAAAGGGAAAAGAAATCTTCACATTGTCTAACTCTTCTCTCTCCAGTGCTCTGAGTAGCAGCAGGTGGGAAAACATCCTTAAGTTGACCAACAAGGCTGTTTGGTCAAATTATTTCCATTTTAAACAGTACGTTTTCCGTCGTGACTCTACACCTTCAAGATAAGAGTTGTCCTTCTTGTTTCTTCTGCTGTCCTCCAAGATGTAGATAGATGCACGTTTCTCTTGTGTTAATTGGGGAGAAAGAAGCATCCCCCACCTCAAGGAAATGGTTGATATTAGAACACATGGAAATGCCTATTGTTGTTCAGTCACTAAGTCATGTCCGACTCATGGACTGCAGCACACCAGGCTCCTCTGTCCTTCTCTTTCTCCCAGAATTTGCACAGACTCATGTCCATTGAGTTGGTGATGCCATCCAACAATCTCATCCTCTGTTATCCCCTTCTCTTCCTGCCCTAAATCTTTCCCAGCATCAGGGTCTTTTCCTATGAGACGTCTCTTCACATCAGGTGGCCAAAGTATTAGAGCTTCAGCATCAGTCCTTCCAATGAGTATTCAAGGTTGATTTCCTTTAGGATTGACTGGTTTGATCTCCTTGCTGTCCAGGGGACTCTCAAGAGCCTTCTCTAGCACCACAGTTCAAAAGAATCAATTCTTGGGCACTCAGCCTTCTTTATGGTCCAGTTTTCACATCTGTACATGACTACTGTAAAAACCATAGCTGTGACTAAATGGACCTTTGTTCAAAAAGTAATGTCAGTCTAAAGTGATTTATACCTTAGCGGGGGCATTATAGTAGAGAAAGACAGCTACTTAAGTTGGAATTGATGGTGCTGGTCATGGAGTTGAGTTCTGATGCTCCCTCCTCTTCTGGCCCTCTCCTTCCCCAGGACACCCAGGAGGCTTTTCTGACCCCTTTCTCTCTTATAAGCAGTTTGGAGAAAAGATCCCAACTCCTCCCTGGGCTTTGCATCTCTAAAAAAGCCTCCAAAGTCTCATTCTTGAAAGTAAAGGAAAAAGGAAAACAGTCAAAGGGCATCTGAAAGGTTTCTATTTGGGAAGGCAAGGTACGTCTCTCAGGCTACATAACCGGTACCAGGTTGCCCAGATAAGAATTGTCTTGGGGATGAGTCCCTGTGAATGATCCTGGAACCAAACTCAACCTGCTTTGGAAGCTCAAGACCACTTTTGTCTGGGACCATAGGCACCCATCCCTATGTTCCTGAAGCTCCTTTCTCTTCTGAGGCTCCCTCGCTCAGCTCTTCTGGGGTGAGCTCCTTGTACGGTCAGGCAAGAGTCCTTGGGTGGTTGGAAGTGCAACTCCAAGGCCATTGGGCTCAGGTCCACTTTGGCAGGGACCTTTGATCACCAGGCATGGGTCCATCTCTGGTAGTGTCTTCCTAGTCTGCACTGTGCCAGTCACAGAGCGAGCAAGTCCTCATCTTCCTCTCATTTCCCATGCTGTCTGTCTCCTGCCCTGGAGATGCTTCTGGTCACTCCAGAATGACCACTTACATTTCACAAGGTCAGGCCAAAGGGGGCCAGGAGGGGGACTTCAGAACCTCTGGATGCGTTATTCACTAGCTCCTGGGGAAGCGCAGTGCAAATGTACACATTCAGTCTGGGAAGTTGCAGTGAAGTGGAAAAAAAAAAAGTTTTTGTTGAGTTTCTGTGTGGCTGCTGGGATAAAGGCATCTGTCTTTAAAGAAAGCAAATACATCGGTCATCATAAAAAGAAAATGCTGTCATAATAAAAACAAAACAAAGCAAAAAAAAACCACAATTTCTTTGGTAGCACTTTGTAAAGGCAAGAAATTTATGTTCTCAGGGGTTAAATTCTAGTAGCTTTGTTTTTCGATTTTAAGATCTAGGATTCTGAACATAAATGTGTGAAACAGCTGTTAAAATGTAGGTTCAGATTTTATAAGAGAAGTAGCAATCCAATTCCCTGTTTTTATTTCTTTTAGCTCTCAGAATAGGAGAAGTTGGTGATTTAAAAATCTTTCTATAGCCGAGAGGTGAATTTATATGAACTTCAGGCTGAAATGGACATGATGGATTATCTTTTAAATTTGTGAAACTTATGGTGAAAAACAAAATATTACCTGAAAGGTATATTATATAAATCCAAGCTCAGGAACCTCTTTCATTGCAGAATTCCTTCCCCTCAAAGGTCTGTCTAGTCAAAGCTATGGTTTTTCCGGTAGTCTTATATGGATGTGAGAGTTGGACTATAAAGAAAGCTGAGCACTGAAGAATTGATGCTTTTGAACTGTGGTGTTGGAGAAGATCTTGAGAGTCCCTTGGACTGCAAGGAGATCAAACCAGTCCATCCTAAAGGAGATCAGTCCTGGATGTTCATTGGAGGGACTGATGCTGAAGCTGAAACTCCAGTACTTTGGCCACCTCATGCAAACAGTTGACTCAGTGGAAAAGACCCTGATGCTGGGAGGGATTGGGAGCAGGAGGAGAAGGGGATGACAGAGGATGAGATGGTTGGATGGCATCACCGACTCGATGGACGTGAGTTTGAGTAAGCTCCAGGAGTTGGTGATGGACAGGGAGGCCTGGTGTGCTGCGATTCATGGGGTCGCAGAGAGTCAGACATGACTGAGCGGCTGAACTGAACTGAATACACACATTTATGTTCACATCATCATGTTATTAAAGTGGACAGCAGGGCTTCCCCGGTGGCTTAGTGGTAAAGGATTCACCTGCCAATGCAGGAGACATGGATTTCATCGCTGGTCAAGGCAGATCCCACATGCTGTGTAGCTACTAAGCCCGTGCACCACAACTATTGAGCCTGTGCTCTAGAGCCCAGGAGCCACAACTACTGAGCCCTCAAGCTGCAACTACTGAAGTCTGAGCGCCCACAACAAGAGAAGCCACCACAGTGAGAAGCCACCCCAGTGAGAAGCCAGAGTGTGACAACTGGAGACTGGCCCCAGCTCCCAGCAACTAGAGAAAAGCACATGCAGCCACAAAGACTCGGCACAGTCAAAACTAAATAAATATAACTTTTTTTAAAAAAGGAGACAACAGAGTGACCTGACGTCTAGGTTACCTTGCCTAACAAATGGGTGGGGGGCGGGGAGGAAAGTTCCATTTAGAAGGTGTAAGTGGGGCATGTGCCAGCCAGAAGCTGATTTGGGAAGTGTGCTGCTGTGGGTCCCTCTTTGGGGTGAAATGGGGTTTCCTTATGCTTCTCATCATGAATTCTCTCTCTCCCAGTAATGGAGGGAAACCTAGCCTTTGGGCTACATTTATTTATGTGTTATTTAGCAGAGATGTGTATAGCTCTTACTATGTCTACTTAAGTACACTTCTAAGCACTTTACAAATATTACTGATTTAAGGCACATCACCCTCATAAACTGATGAGCTAGATGAAGTGATCTCCATTTTTTTCAGAAGGAAACTGAAGCCCAGAGGTTAGGTTGCTTGCCAAGATCACACAGTTAATAATTGAGGGATGCAGGAGTTGAGTTTAGCAATCTGACTTCACAGTTCTTTTCTCCAAAATATTTTGCAAATTGTGGTGTCTTCCTTAGAAATTTTAAAATATATATATATTTTGGCTGTACTGTGGGGCTTGTGGGATCTCAGTTCCTGGGCCGGGGATGGAACCCCGGTGACCACAGTGACAGCACCAAATCCTAACCACTAGGCCACCAGGAAACTCCCTTCCTTAGACATTTTTAAGAGAAAATTTCTTTATGGGCTGTTGCATCTTACAAGTGGACTTAAGAACCTAAGCAACATGATGGTGGGATCCTTTCAGACTATATTCTGTGCACATTAATTATACATGGATGTGTGTGTGTGTGTGTGTGTGTGTGTATGCTGATTGATTACATAAATTGATGGATATATATGAATTTTTTTCAATTAATAATGATTGGCGGTCAAGAGCATCCAAGTTATGCAAATCTCTCTTTTTAACCCACCTCACTCATAATATGCTCAGTTCAGTTCAGTTTTGTTGCTCAGTTGTGTCTGACTCTTTGCAGCCCCATGTACTGCAGCACACCAGGCCTCCCTGTCCATCATCAACTCCCAGAGTTTACCCAAACTCATGTCCATTGAGTTGGTGATCCCCTCCAACCATCTCATCCTCTGTCATCCCCTTCTCCTCCTGCTTTCATAGGGTTCTCCAGGCAAGAATACTGAAGTGGTTTGCCATTCCCCTCTCCAGTGGACCACATTTTGTCAGAACTCTCCACCATAACCCATCCATCTTGGGTGGCCCTACACGGCATGGCTTAGTTTCATTGAGTTAGACAAGGCTGTGATCCATGTGATATAACATGTTAGTTTGGGTTAATTTAATGACTCTCCCCATCAGGCTTCCCTGGGGGCTCAGACGGTAAAGAATCTGCTGCAATGTAGGAAACCTGGGTTCAATTCCTGGATTGGGAAGATCCACTGGAGCAGGGAATGGCAACCCACTCCAGTATTCTTGCCTGGAGAATGAAATAGACAGAGGAGCCTGGCAGGCTACAATCCCTGGGGTCACAAAGAGTCAGACGTAACTGAACAACTAACACACAACAACACAACCCCTACTGATGGACATCTAGCTTGTCTGTATCTGTCGTATAAATAACACCAATATGAGCATCCTTGTGCTCTGTGTAAGCATATCTAAAGAACAAATTCTCTACAGGTTTTCACCATAAAAACAAACAACAACAAAAACCCCTAAAAATATGAAGTGATGACTGTGTTAACTGTTTTGAGGTAACCATTTCACAATATGTAAGTATATCAAATCATCACATTATACACTTTAACTTATACAATGGTATATGTCAATTATATCTCAATAAAGCTGGAGAGAGAGACTTCCCTGGTGATCCACTGGTAAAGAACCTACCCTCCAATGCAGAGGACCGGGGTTTGAGCCCTGGTCGGGAAGCTAGGATCCCTCTTGCCACAGGGCCACTAAGCCCAAGCACTGCAGCTAGAGAGGCCCACATGCCGCAACGAAGACCCAGCAAGGCCAATAAATCAATAAGATTGTTAAAAAAAAAAAAAAAAGCTGGAGAGAGAGAAAAAAGAACAACCTCTCAGAAGTGGAATTCCAGGTGGACAGCTGCTTCCTTGCTGAGCATGTTGATAACTGTGGGACATTATTTGGTCTGACCATGAGCAGCCCGATGATAAACGAGGAGTCATAATTAACCTTTTATCCCAGAGTTTCTTCCGGTTTTTCTTTTTTAAACAAAGAGTTTCGTATTCAAAGGCCTTTCAGTGAGGATGAGGCATCACCAATGGATATTTGCCCCAGGGAACGTCTGGACAGAAAAGTCGCCCAATCTTGATTTCTGGATGTGTTGATGGAGGCCCCTTTTGACAAAGGGTCACCTGCTGTCTGTGTCTGGTCAGATCATCTACTTGAGCTTCCATGATGAACAACAGCCTAGGGGGGTATTTGCATGTGAGACCCTCAGGTATTATCATGATTAATTCATATCTGCTGGGAAAGATTGAGAGCAGGAGGAAAAGGGTTCAACAGAGGACGAGATGGTTGGATGGCATCCCTGACTCAATGGACATGAGTTTGAGCAAACTCCGGGAGATGGTGAAGGACAGCACAGCCTGGTGTGCTGCAGTCCATGGGGTCACAAAGAATCAGACATGACTGAACAACTGAACAACAGAGTCCACATGTAAAATGTGCTTTCATTTACTGTTAAAAAAGAAACATCGAAGACATTGCCGACAGCACTTTACGTGAAGCCCATCCTCTGAAACTTTAGAAATGTTATGCCGGGCATGCCCGTCCACTGTGGACCCAGGTCAGCTTCCTTTTTCCCGGGAGAGCGCCTTTTTGGTAAAAGCATTTCAAATCCTTTTTGATAAAGAAGCAGGCTATAAAAAACAGTGTCTTTAGCATCATTAATAATGAGATAAAACACGTTTCAAGATAGCCATTGTTTGGCAAAAGGGTAAGGAAAAAAAAGCACATACTTCAGGTGAAAGCTATGTGAGTCCACCATTCACTGTGCGATGGTTTGAGGCCAGTCATGTAATCTCTCCATGCCTCCATTTACTCCTCTGTAAAATGGGATTAATAATACCTGGGTCATGGGGTTTCTTCAAGGATTAGATGAGATGCTCAGAAAATTACAGATATTTAATTGAAAAATAAATACTAAGGTGTAAATCCTTATAAAGCATAGCTCCTGTCACTTGCAAACATGTAACTGGGCTCTTAGTTTTTGTTGGGGGTGCACTGGGTTTTGTGTTTTTCTAGTACCGTGGCTCAGTGAAAAGAACTGAAGACCTGGTGCTGTTTATCCTCTGATGCAACAGGATGCTATCTGAGCTCTTTTGCTGGAATGTTTGAACTGCAGGGACCCAAACTCAAAGTCAGTTCTAGTGGGTTAGGGTTTTCGTCTCCAGTGTGCACATGGGTGTCTCAATTATCTGTGTGATGAAAAATGAAAGTTACTCGGTGGTATCTGACTCTTTGTGACTCCACGAACTGTAGCTCGCCAAGCTCCTCTGTCCTTGGAATTTTCCAGGCAAGAATACTGGAGTGGGTTGCCATTCCCTTCTCCAGGGATCTTCCCAACCCAGGGATTTAACCCAGGTCTCCTGCACTGCAGGTGGATTCTTTATCATCTGAGACACCAGGGAAGCCCATGTGATGAAGGAGAGGGAACTCATGAAATATGCATAAATAAATAATACTTCAGATTAGACGACCCCCTCACACATCCTCCAACTTTTAATTTTCATTCTCTGTTTTCCTTCCCATGGCCATGGCCTTCAGACGATTGCCATCACCCCTTCAGAGGACAGATCCACCAATTCCCTGATCTGTGCCATATCACTAACACCTACAAAGTGACTTTCTAATCTCATCTGCCTTCACACACAAATGTGTGTGCACACACACACACTACAGGGGTAGCTAATATTTTCCTGGGAATTTTTTGGCATAAAGTCATTTTTACTGTCCTATATTCTTCCTTATCTGACTTCTTATTTTGAAAATGTCAAATCTGCAGAAAAAAAAATCCTCACCTAGAGTCACTAATTTTTTAAAGCTATTTTGCCACATTTGTCCCCTCCTCTTGCTCCCTTGTCCCCCTTTTTTCTTTTTCGTTTTGGTGAAAATGTTGACAACTGGCAGATACCCCGAGCCCACATCCCTACCCACCTCATGAGCATCCTCTCAGATGTGGCCCTTCCCCTGCCTGACCACAGTACCATCATCACATCAATGAAACGCATAATCCCCCGGGATCAAGTCCACATGTACTCAGATATCTCCAGTGACCCCCCACGTGTCCTCCCCCACTCACCTATTCATTCAAAGCTCATTCAGGGAATACTTCTGAAGTTCCCACCTTTTGACACATCATGGACCTGTCTGATTATTTTGACCTTTAACCTCTGTTTCCTATGAACTAGTAGTTAATTCTACAGGTCTCTATGCCTCTATCTCCAATACAACAACAACGGCTGGGGCAGGGATGTCCCCTGTCCCTTTCCTTGTGTGTCTTGAGCGGGAGGGGCTGGGATGAGCACACTGGAAGCCCAGAGTGCAGCAACCTGAGCACTTGGTCCATCCCTTCTTTCCACGAACCCTCCTGGAGCACCTGCTCGGAGTGGTATTTCAGAGAAGAAACAGGCTGGGACCCTGGCCTGTCTGCTTCAGAAGATCTGAGGAGGCAACATTTGGGTCCAGATCTGGAAAAAAGACAGAACTGGAGTGTGTTAGAGTCAGGGAGGGTCTGGGGAGACAAGTGGGCTCCCGGGAAACATCCTGGGGAGAGGTGCACAGACCAAGGATGTGTGTGTCCTGGGGACCCGCTGGGCTGCTCCTTTCACAGTTCAGGGAGCCACTGGGGTCCACTAGGGTTGGCCTTTTCCAATACCGACTTCCCTCCTTCATGCAGCCCCATTTTGATGTGAATAAGTTAAAAACACATTTTTTTTTAAGGGTAGGAGTAGGGGTGGAGGTGGGATGGGTCAAAAAAGAGCTCCCCTGTTTATTTACAGATCAACTAGAAAACCCATCCCATTTCAGAAACTTTAGCACATGAAAGAAAAAAAAAAATTCTGTGCTGTTTTGAGTCAAAGAAGTACTTGCTTCCCCTTTATTTTGGGAACTACAGCTCGCTAGTTTCAGAAAGAGGCGTGACCGTCTTCAGAGGCTTCCTATGTCAGCCAATGAGAGAATAAACAAGGCGGTGGTCGCTGATGCTTGTGGGACCAAAGGCAGGCCGAGCCGGGGCAATAGGGATGAGCTTCTGAGGCTTTTTTGACCCATTCCTCCTCTAGGAGGTGTTCCGAACTCCCACCACCTGCCTTCCCCACGTGAAACCGTCCTTGTTCTGTGATGTTCTGGCAAGGGTCCCCTTTGGCAGTGCCTGAGAATGACAGTCACAGTGGAGCGCCCACCACCCTGTGCCCCTGGAGAACTTCCTGGACTATGTCCAGGGAATCTGCTCTGTGAACCTAGATGACTCTTGTGTGCCTTTAGGTGTGGGAATACCACCCTCCAGTACCTTGTAATGGAGTGCATACAGATTTTGTTTTGTCTTTAATGTATAAATTTGACCGTGAGGCTGTGCTGTAAGGAATAGTCGTATCCAATTTCAGTTTTAAAGTCACCTTTAGATCTAAAGTTCCCAGTTTGCTTTGGGTGGCACTCTACACATCCTAGTATAACTGAATAGACAGATAAGAGTTTAGCCTTTAGAAGGGTGGTTCCGTCAGTCTCACTGGTTGTGCTCAAGCCCCCTTCTGTCGGGGCGTCTCTCCTGAAGCCTTGGGCTGGCTGGCGGCACCCTCTGTGCCTCTGGCTCTGACATTCCTGTTTTCCACACTCACACGTCTCACTGGGACGTCTACAGATGTGAGCGTGTGGATGTTCCTACAAGCATCTATTCTCCATACCTGTGTCTCCCCTTTGATTTCCAGTCTCCGTGAAGGCTACCACCATTGCCCCAGGCCCCAAGCCACATAAGGTTGGAGCCACCCTTTATGCTTCCTGGCTCTTCATCGTGTTTGCCTCTGAAGCCCCAGGTCTCCTCACTTCACTTTGCACAGTGACATTCGTCTTCAGCCATGCCTCCCCCTCCAGCCTAACTCCTGGACTTCCCTACTTGTTCCCTGAAGGGTTTGACTTGAACTAGTTCCCCAAAGGGGCCGTGTTCCCGGGGCCAGTACTTTGCATGTGAAGTTGTCTCTTCCTGGAATCCCTTTACTGACTCTGCCACCTAGCTGACATCACTCCCATTCTGACTCAAAGCGTTTCCATCAGGACGCTTCCCCTGCCCACATCCTTTTCCTCTTGCCTGAGGTCAGTGTCCTTTCCTATGTCCTGTGCATCCTCTGTCGTTGACCTGCCACATCACATTGTTATTTTAATTCACGCATCTTCCCCACAGGAACAGGAGTGTCTTTAGGGCAGGAATTTATCTGATGTAAAATTGATGCTCAATAAATTGTTGTTGAATGAATGAGTGAACAGACTATGAACAAGAACCTGGCTTGTGAACAGTCTTCACCTTTTTGACTTGGTTAAATCATCAGCGATGAAGAATAGAAGTGTATTTGTTGTTGTTGAGTCGCTGTCACCTTCTCTTTATTAATGGAGAAACTTCGGTGGCTGGAAGCCAGTTCTGGAATGGTAAAACGATGCCATTGCTTTTGTATTCCAACAGGAACTATGGGATGTATAAAGTCAAAAAGGAAAGACAATCTGAATGACGATGGAGTAGATTTGAAGACGCAACCAGTACGTAATACTGACCGAACTATTTATGTGAGAGATCCAACGTCCAATAAACACCAAAGGCCAGTAAGTAGATAGCCTCAGGGGAGCATTCCCACGGCAGGATCAAAACACGGCTGCGTAATTTAAACTCCCAATCTGTACCATGTGCATGCCAAAAAAAATTAATAATAATAATCATGTTAATTACTTGGGCCTCAAATAATTTTTGATATACTTTGTAACTTAATCCTTTAAAGAGTTTATAAATATATTTGAAACAACCAGGCCACTTCATGTACAATAAAGGGGCCTTTGGTCACCTTCTTATGTGTGGCGATTATCACCTTTCCTGTCACTGGTACAAATACCCTCTCTTTATATGTAAAGACTGTGAGCTTGTGTGACTTAGGATGGGCAATAAGATTAGTGGTCTGGAAGCAGAAGGAAATGCTGAATTCTAGCCGGAAGCCAGAATAGGTGCTAATATGCCCTTTGGTAGATGTTGTTTAGTCGGCTGGTCAAGTCCAGCTCTTTGAGACCCCGTGGACCGTAGCCCACCAGGCTTCTCTGTCCATGAGATTTCCCAGGCAAAAATACCGGAGTGGGTTGCCATTTCCGTCTTCAGGGGATCTTCTTGACCCAGGGATCAAACCTGCGTCTCCCACGTTGGCAGGAATATTTTTTATCGCTAAGCCACCAGGGTAGCCATCATACTTTATCCCATATGTTGTTCTTCAAGTAATTTAAACTAGTACGAACACTGAAGTTGTCATGACTTATTATAGAGAATTAAAAGATTTAAAAAAAAAAAAAAAACTAATTCTGCCTTCTAACCTAGGACAAATATCTATACCAGCATTTTTACATGATGGATGTGCTCTCTGATGTGTTTGAGAAATGCTTGGCAAAGAACTAATATCACATTTCATGGAAGAAAGGAACAGAGCTTTGGATAATTACAACCTTAAATGCACTTTACTTCAGATCTTAGGTCCTTTCTGTTTGCTCACTGTATACATGTACATCCCCCATTGCCTGGTTTTTGTGGAAACCAGTGTTTCAGCGTTTAAGCTGAAAGCAGTTTATTCCACATTAGTCCAAATGCCTTCGTTAAGAGTTTTCATTGTTTCTCTAATCTGACGTGTTTTTAAATTCCTTGGCATTCTAGAAGTATATTATTGTTGTCACACCCTGGACCAGCCCCCTCCCCCACGTTCCCCCTTATCCTGCAGTATGGTGTGTGTCAAGGTCACATGTCATTGTTGAGATTGGTAAGTCGGTGTTGGTATTCTTGCAAAAAAGTAGAGATGAAAAGTGAATACATTATGCTGTTAATTCCCTACATGATATTTCTAGACAGATAAATTAACATTAATTTTAGGAACTTCCCTGGCAGTCCAGTTTTTAAGACTCTATGCTTCCAATGCAGGGGGTAAGGGTTTGATCCCTGGCTGGGGAACTAAGATCCCATAGCCTGTGGCGCACAACCAAAAAAGAAATTTAAGGAAAGCATTGTGGACTTCCCTGGTGGTCACTGGTTAAGAGTCCTCCTGCCAATGCAGGGAACGTGGATTTGATACCCTGTCCAGAAGGACCCCGATGCCACAGGACAGTTAAGCCTGTGGGCCCTAGAACCCGTGCTCAAGAGCAGCCGCTGCACTGAGAAGCCTGTACACTGCAACAAGAGAGTAACCCCGGAGCTAGAGAAAGCCCATGCACAGCAATGAAGACCCAGCACTGCCAAAATAAAGAAAAAAATTTAATGTTGTAATTTTACAACAGAAACTCAAAATATACAAGGTCATGAATAAGTTTTATAATTTAGTTATAAATACCTATAAATATAATATTCAAAAAGACACCACATAAATAGGTATAGATGTGGAGCTATGCTATGGAAATATGACTAACAGAAAATGAAATGATACAAGGACTTGGAGTCACAGATAGTTTTCTCGTTATAGACTTCAAAGGCGTCGTAAAAAGGACCTGAGTTTTTCTAGTGTCATGTGCTGTAGATTTTAAATGGTTTAAAATCCCCCATTTTTTTTTAACGTAATGAAAGAAGATGTCCTTCATTCAGAAAAACAAAGGAGACCAGTACAAACTTAACACACCATTTTTCCTCTTGCTAAGAGTAAAGGAGGTTAAAAGATAAGTTCGAAAGCAGAAGTAGCAAGCATGTTTGAAATCTCTCAGTTCCCTCATGCACCCCCGGAGCGCCGCACACTCCACCTTCTGTGGTCACAGGTGCCCTGGTTTGTGAACTGGGCAGTTGGGCCTTATTCCATGGATAACATTCAGTTCCAGCCAGATGTGCCCCAAACATACCCCTGAATTGATTACAGGCTGTATTGTGTGACAACAAGGCTGAACTGACACGAACTCAATAACACTCTAAGGAAAAGATATTTTAGAGAAGAGAGGTGACAGATGAGGTCTATACATATGTGTTAGCCTTCTGAAGAATGTGTTCAATCATTTGTCAATTAAGGACTCTTTGATATTTGAAAATCAGCTTGCTACTTTCAAAATGATTTAATCAGTCTCTCATCTTCTAATTGTTTCCTCTAACTCCTTTAAAATTGATCATACATTCTAATTATGCAAATCTGAGTGAGTTTAAAAGTCGGTATAAAACTCCTTGGAATAAGTATTGAAAGATCATCCGGAGCCAAGAGTTTCTGAACCAGAAAAACATAATCCCCTGCTCCCTGCCCCTGGAGATTTAATGGGCTGACTTCCATCAGAAATTTAAATTTCAGTACAGCTGTTTTGATTCATATTCCATTCAATCACGTTAATCAAAGAGAAACACGATAAAACCCAGGAAGTCTCACACATCCTCCCCATGTCAATGAAGGAAAAAGGAATTTGATTTCCAAGGTGATTGGGGTGGCCTTTTGTACCACCAGGCCCTTCCTGATCATTCAGCTCCAAGCTAAAATAACAGGGATGCCATCTGTCCCCATAGCGGAATCAGGGTCAGCCACAGGAAGCCTGGATCTGTTAGGACTTGTTCTCAGCTGCCAGTGACCAAGCCCTTACAGCAGCTTGTAAAACAAGTCTGGGAAAAGTGAAGATCAGCAGTCCTGGCCTGAGTGGCACTTCCACACGGTCACCAAGGACCCAGGTGACCCCTAGGACCCCCTCCATCTTTTGCTCTGCTGTCTCTGGTCACTGGTATCCATGGCTGCTGAAAGCCCAGCTCATCACCTGCTTCTGGGCAGAAAGAAGCAGCCCAGGGAATAAGAAAGCCGATCCCAAAGCCCTATCACCTGCCTGCAGATCAACTCCTTGCCATCTGCATAGAAGGCTGGAGAATTGGGAAGCAGCACCATGGAGCTGGGCAAACCGCCACTCCTAAGGATATTTAGGGGAGGATATTTGGGATTGGCTCAGCAGCGGCTCAGACATGTCCTGTCACCCCCAGGCCAGTGGCTGCTGAAGAAGGAAAAGCCCTTCCATGGTTGGGGCAGGGGGCAAGGATCGGAACACAGCTCCGCAGGACTGTTCCTCTGCACTCCTCTTCTTTCTGGCTTAATAAATTAACAAATCTAAACCCTATTTGCTTCTGTTCAAAAATGACATAACATACAATGTGAATGTAAGCATAAAATGCTAAACATAGAAAATATTTTTCTAATGAATATTCTCTCTTAGGTTGCAGACTCTCAGCTTTTACCAGGACAGAGGTTTCAAACTAAAGGTATGTTTTCATAATGCCATGGTAGTTTCTTTTCTTTACTGTTCCAGTCTCTGTAAAGTAGTTGTCCTGGGTGTTTTTGTTATTTTGGAGGGGCAGGTGGCAGGGTGAGGTAGAAAAGGATACTTTCATTGTTTTGCCAGGCAAAGGGAGACACACTAGGCTTCTGCCTTGAAAAACTATGTGTCTCCGATTTTTTTTTTCAATTGTGGAAAAATAGACAACATAGAATTTATCATATTAGCCATGGAAGTGTTCAGGTCAGTAGCATTAACTGCTTTCTCATTTTTGTGCAGCCATCACCTCCATCCATCCATCTCTCCATCTGGGATGATGAACTTTCCATCATCTCAAACAGTAACTCTGTGCCCATCAAACACAAGCTCCCATCCCCCATCCTCCCGGCCCCTGGTACCCCTCATTCTACTTTCTGTCTCTATGAGTTTGACGGCTCTGGGGATCTCGCCTAAGTGGAATCAAATGGTATTTGTCCTTTGCAGCTGACTTCTGTCACTTAGCATAATGTCTTTAAGGTTCATACATGTTGTAGCAGGTGTCTGAATTTTGCTTCCTTTATTCTGTGGTATGTATACACGGTGTCTTTGGATGGTTTTCTCCTTTTAACTTTTGTAAACAATGCTGCTACGAACACAGGTGTATCACATTTTAAACCTAGAGTTGGAAGTCATTGAGGTCATAGGTCTCTATGATTTGAGATGACAGACCTTGTACCAGTGTGTACAATGTGTGGCCAACCACGGACCATGTGGACCCCGAGCCATCTGGGAGGAAAACAGGTCCTCTTTCCAGCTGCCTGTTTCCTCAGTACCTCCCTGCACTCTGCGCCCCATGACAAGCTGTTACAACATTTCTGCTGTGGATTCTTTTTTAAAAAAACTTTTTATTTTGTATTGGGGTATAGCTGATTAACAATGTTGTGAGCAGGGAAGGTGAACAGGGAAGGGACTCAGCCACAGGTATACATGTATCCATCCTCCCCCAAACTCTCCTCCCCTCCAGGCTGCCACATGACATTGAGCAGAGTTCCCTGTGCCATACAATCAGTCCTTGTTGGTTATCCATTTTAAACATTCTGCTGTGGATTCTAAAGGTCTTCGCTCGCCTTGTTCATTTTCAGATCCAGAGGAGCAAGGGGACATCGTGATCGCATTGTATCCGTACGATGGCATCCACCCAGACGACTTGTCCTTCAAGAAAGGGGAGAAGATGAAAGTCCTGGAGCAGTAAGTGCAACCAGGTGTCCCTCTTCTATGGCACCAAGTCCCGAAGCCTATCCCCCTCCTCGGGCTTGGCTGCCAGCGGCACAGCACGGCAGACACCCCTCTGGGGGTGGGCATGGAACTCCAGCCTTGTTGCTGCCAGAAGGAGCAGGGCCAGAGGGATTTTCCTCCTAGGCTTTACTATGAGCAGTTCTCAAGAGTTTTTCCTTTGAAACCAAACACCATCGTCTTTCCTTATCCAGCTGTGCTGCCTTAAGAGGCTTAGATCTATGTAGAATTTGCATTTCTTTTTTTTTTAATGTTTTTAAAATTTATTCTTGACTGTGCTGGGTCTTTGTTGCTGCTCTGGCTTTCTCTAGTTGCCGTGAGCAGGGGCGACTCTCTAGGGGCAGTGTACAGGCTTCTCGCTGCAGTGGCTTCTCTTGTTGCAGAGCATGGGCTCTAGAGTGTGACAGGCTTCCATAGCTGCAGGATACGGGCTCTCTAGTCATGGCGTGTGGACTTCATTGCCTCGAGGCACGTGGATCTAAGTTCCTGGACCAGGGATCCGCACTGTGTCCCCTGCATTGGCGGGTGGATTCCTAACCGCTGAACCACCAGGGAAGTCCCTGCATGTTCTTTTAATGCCTTTTTACTTTGTTATTTTCCTCAAATTCACACTGAGTGTATGGGTCCAACTGGGTGTGAGTCATCAGGGCGGGGCACCGAGGCAGTGGTCATCTCCGGGAAAGCCCCTGCTCAGCACTTAGTGCTTCTGTGAAGATGCCTGGACATCGTTTTCTTGACCCCTCCAGGTTGACTCACAGGGCTCAGGACCGTGCTGAGAATAAGGAACTTCAGTAATTCTACTACTCTTCGTATAGCATCACCTTGGCCTGCCAACAGGAACCCTTGGTTGGCTGGAGGAGAGAGACCCTTATTAAGCATAAAGTGTTGAGTAGCTGAGAGGGGTTGTCCATTACTGGCTGAATGTGAACTTGAGCCTCATTCTGTCCTTGCCACTTGATCGCTGTGTGACTGTGACAAGTCACTTCAACTCTGTATCTTAGTGTCTCGCTTGGGAACCAGAAATGGCTTATGTGTGTGTGTGCCTTTTATAAACATGGCACAGGCGTGTAGCATGCCACAGCCGAGTGCCAGGTGTAATTGTCCTTCATGTCTTGCCAGATGAGGGTCCCATCTGGGTGTGGGAACCTGATGGGAACACAGCTGAGGCTCATCTGTTGGCGACCCATCTGTTCCTCCTTCCCCAGCTCCTTCCCTTGCTCCATGCCTCTCGCAGGAGATGCGAGGTGGTGATGAGGCTCATCTGCTTGGGATTGTTTTATGGTTTTCTTTTTTTTCCCATGGCATCAGCCTATGGACACTAGCTATTTTAACAAAGACGTTTATAACTTAAGAACTATGACCTTTTATTCCCTTGACTCCCATTTCTACTGTGAAAAGTGAAAGTGTTAGTCATTCAGTTGTATCCAATTCTTTGTGACCCCATGGACTCCTCTCTCCTTGGAATTCTCCAGGCAAGAATACTGGAGTGGTTTGCCATGCCCTCCTCCAGGCGATCTTCCCAGCCCACATATCAAACCCAGGTCTGCTGCCTTATAGGCAGATTCTTTACCCTCTGAGCCACCAGGGAAGCCCATTTTGTAGATATCCCCGGGGAAGTTAAGAACTCTGTTTCTGCAAGATGGAAACCATTTTCACCAACTCTTATGCAGCAGCTCTGAGCACAGAGACCCACACTTCAGTCCCGAGGCTGTTCTCCTTTGCGTCCTTCACTAAACATATTTATATTTCATCAGGACACATCAACTTTCCCCTGCATTCTGGGGTTCCAGGGTCTTCCCCACTGTCCCACACCCCTCAAGACAAACACCTTAAGACAATTGCTCTTGTAGTTCTTGAGTCATGAAGACAAACCTTTTTTTTTTTTCTTTTTTCAGTACATATTTATTTGGCCATGTCGAGTCTTAGCTGTGGCGCGCGGCCTGTTTCTCGGATGCGCAAGCACGTGCTTGGCTGCCCCATGGCGCGCAGGATCTTAGTTCCCTGACGGGGGAGTGAATTCACATCCCTTGCATTACAAGGTTGTTCTTAACCACTGTACCATCAGGGAAGTCCAACAAACCCTTTCTGATATGGGTTTCTATTCCAGGCATGGAGAGTGGTGGAAAGCCAAGTCCATTTCGACAAAGAAAGAAGGCTTCATTCCCAGCAACTATGTGGCCAAAGTCAACACCCTGGAAACGGAAGAGTGAGTCCTCCCCTGGAGTGGTCTGGGATGGTTCTGTGCAACATGCTGGATTTCTTGAGTTTTCTTCATCTTTTTTCTCCCCGGGATTACAACAGCCATGGGATGTTAATATGTCTTCACAGGTGGTTTTTCAAGGATATAACCAGGAAAGATGCAGAAAGGCAGCTTCTGGCCCCAGGGAACAGCGCTGGAGCTTTCCTTATCAGAGAAAGCGAGACATTAAAAGGTAGGAAGTGACATAAGGCCTCTTATCAAATGCTGTTTTGGAAATCGTTCTTAGAAATGATTCTGGAATTCTGTTAAAAAACAACTGTGGGCAGACCTTGTTTTATTGAAGTATAGTTGATTTACAATGTTGTGTTAATTTCTGCTGTATAGCCAAGTGATTCTGTTATACATATATGTCGTCTTTTTCATACTCTTTTCTGTTCTGATTTATCGCAGGTTATTGAATATACTTCCTTGTTCTATACAGTAGGACTGTGTTGTTTATCCATCCTATGTGTCATAGTTTGCATCTGCTAATCCCAAACTCCCAAAACTTCCCTCCCCATAATGCCAATCTTGTTTACAAAATATAAGCGTAATCTTTGCTTGTACTTCTTCCTCTGCAGGAAGTTATTCTCTGTCTGTCAGAGACTGTGACCCTGTGCACGGTGATGTGATTAAGCACTACAAATCAGAAGTCTGGACAATGGGGGTTATTACATCTCCCCACGAATCACTTTTCCCTGTATCAGTGACATGATTAAGCATTATCAAAGTAAGTGAAAACACAAGGTCAGACAAGAAAAGAAAGATACATCTGTTATGATACATATATTATGTCAAACTTATATAAAAAGTTTTTGTATCCTGCAACTTTACAGAATTCATTGATGAACTCTAATAGTTTCCTGGTAGCCTCTTTAGGAAGAAGAATATTTCCTTTGGATAAAGTTGCAGGATCATATTCTGTAACTGGTCCTAAAGTAACCTATAACTATATATTCAACAGTGGTACTAGTGGTAAAGAATCCGCTTGCCAATGCAGGAGACACAAGAGACACCCATTCAGTTCCTGGGTTGGGACGATCCCCTGGAGGAGGAAATGGCAACCCACTCCAGTATTTTTGCCTTGAAAAGTTCATGGCCTGGGGAGCCTGGTGGGCTATACAGTCCATGGGGCCACAAAGAGTCGGACACGACTGAGCAGCTGAACACACACAAGCATTCAAAGTCAGATTTGATCTCTGTGTATAATTATCCTAGTCCTTCCCACCTAGCTTGTGCTGTTTAACAGTTAATGTTCAAAAATTACAAAGATAGAAATGACTGTTATTTTCATATAGTGCATGACTTTGCTGCTGCTGCTAAGTCGCTTCAGTCATGTCCGACTCTGTGCAACCCCATAGACGGCAGCCCACCAGGCTCCTCCGTCCCTGGGATTCTCCAGGCAAAAACACTGGAGTGGGTTGCCATTTTAACAACACATCTTTTAATATCCAGACTAGGAATGCAGATGTGTAGATCTGCGTTCTATTGTAGACATGTGTGTGTGTAAAAGCAATACATACCCTTGGTAAAAGAAAACAGAAATTACAACAATAACACCAAAACAATTAGAAGTGGCCAGTCAGTGGTCCTTCGTCCCCAGTGTGCTCTACAGCCTTGCTAGGCTGACCGCCTGAATAGCCTTTAGGTACATTCCCTTTGTGTTGAGGTCAGTTCTAGTGGGAAGCTGTTACTGCTTATTTCTTCAAGCTGCTCTGAGGTAATACACATACAATTTGCTTATGTCCCCAAGTATGGAGAGAGCAAGTACTCTAGAGTAGTAAGTCCTTCCCTCTCTGTTACCCCCATGAAGTTATTCATCTGGCACATGTGTTGATTACTTGTGGAGCCCTGGCTCTGTTCTGAGGCTGGGCAGGGAGACGGGGGGGTCCCCTGGTGACTTGACCAAGTTCCCACCATTGTGCCCTGAAGAGTTTACACGGATTCAGTAATTAAAATTATAGTCTATTAAGTGTGATAACCTGCCAGCCTATGTTTGTCTATTTATTTTATTGTTTTTATTTTCATAGATTAGTATTACTGATGAATCAAATCAAGTGCATCTTAAATTGTCTTTCATTTAAGAATTTCAAGTCATGGTTACACAGAATATACACCCATAAACATTTTAAGTTTGTAGACCTTGGCGAGCTGGAAATGATAAAACTCATAGTCCAGATTTCTCTGTAGATACTGGTCAAATACAAAGGATGACTTTTCCACATTTACTTTCTCTTTGAAATTAGAGCAGTCAGATGGCTTGTGCCGGAGATTAGAGAAGGCGTGCATTAGCCCCAAACCACAGAAGCCATGGGACAAGGATGCCTGGGAGATCCCCCGAGAGTCCATCAAGCTGGTGAAGAGGCTGGGCGCCGGGCAGTTCGGGGAAGTCTGGATGGGTGAGTGTGTGGCTCTGGAGCCCGAGTCCCTTCTGGAGAAATAAGGGCTCCCGCTGATTTCTATCAGTTTTCTCAGAAGCACTGATGCTTTCATTTCCCTCTGTCCACCTGGTGCCAAGAACAAGCCCACACAGTCCTCATGATTAGACTCTTCATCTTCCTTGAGACTTAGGCTTTCTCTTGTTGGATGAGCGTTTACAAGGAAGGGGCAGTGGGCGCTCCTCCTGGCTTATCTGTCTACTCTTTCCCGACTCTCTCATCAGCAGATTCTTTGGGCATACGGTTAAGTCAGGCATCTCAGGGAAAGGTGCAGTTGGGTTGAGTGCCTGTGCTCAGTGGCTCAGTCGGGTGTGACTCTTTGTGACCCTACGGACCGTAGCCACCAGGCTCCTCTGTCCATGGGATTCTCCAGGCAAGAACACTGGAGTGGGCTGCTGTGCCCTCCTCCAGGGGATCTTCCCGACCCAGGGATCCAACCTGCATCTCTTGCATCTCCTCTAATGGCAGACAGGCACCACCTGGCAAGTCCATAATTAATTCTACTGAGCTGTAATTCTCTGGGAACATGATAATGGAATCAGGCTAAATCATGATTACACAGCCTCACCTTGCTCGCTGGGGTCTGTGTGAGTACGTGGCACTCTGTTTCCAGTGAGGTCCACAGACCGGGGGCGTGATCTTGCTCTAGGTGTGTCTCTGTTCCCACTCTGCTGCCTAAATCCTCACCTCCTCCTTACTCTGTCCGCCTTTCCTTTCTTATTGAAGTAAAATTCATGTAACATAAGGTCAGTCATTTTAAAGTGAACAATTCACATTCATGTTGTTGTACGGTCACTTCTATTTAGTTCCAGAATATTTCCATCAGTCTAGAAGGAAGCCCTGTACCCATAATGCAGGCACTCACCCCCACCCCTACTTCCCCAGCCCCTGGACACCGCTCTACTTCCTGTCTCTATGACTGTGATACTCTAGGGCTCTCACATCAGTGGGACCCTACACGCATTGTCCTTTTGTGTCTGGCTTATCTCCCTCAGCATGATGTCCTCAAGGTTCACCCACATTTGTCAGAATTTCTTCTATGAGCAGACACTATTCCATTGTATGAGTATGCCACAGCTTATCTACTTATCTGTTGGTGAACCTTTGGCTTGTTTCCATCTTTGGGCTATTATGAATAATGCTTGTTTGAACATTCATGTGAAAATTATTGTGTAGACAGGTGTTTTCATTTTCTTAGGGATATACATTCTCCTAGTAGTACTCTTGCCTGGAAAATCCCATGGACGGAGGAGCCTGGTGGGCTGCGGTCCAGGGGTCACAAAGAGTCGGACACAACTGAGCGACTTCCCTTTCACTTTTCACTTTCATGCAATGGAGAAGGAAATGGCAACCCACTCCAGTGTTCTTGCCTGGAGAATCACAGGGACGAGGAGGCCTGGTGGGCTGCCGTCCCTGGGGTCACACAGAGTCGGACACGACTGAAGTGACTTAGCAGCAGCAGCAGTGAAATTGCTGAGTCACATCATTCTGTGCTTAACTTTTTAAGAAACTGTCTTAACTGGGATCTACTCATTTTTAAAAAAATTGTCACCTCTTTCTCCCCTGAGATATTTGCGTTTATTTCTTAATATAGTTTTTCCAAGTCCACAGAATAGGAGCAGGTATAATATACACTGTATATTCTTCACCTAGGTTCACCAGTTAATCTTTTGCTATATTTCCTGTATCATTTCTATACATACGCACACAGACATGTTTTATTTTTGCGGAGCCTCTTGAGAGTAAGGTGCAGATGCGACGACCTTCACCCCTGAATACTCATGCAGGCGTCTCCTCAGAGAAGGGCTGTGGTCTCAAGCCGCATGGTGGCCACATTCAGGAAGTTCTGCATTGATCCGCAGAGTCTAGTGTAAAGTCGACATCCTAATTCCCCCCATTGTCCGTGATGTCCCTGGGGCTGTTGGAATCTAGAGTTTGCTTCTAACTGACCTGTCTGTAGTCTCCTTGAATCTGGAAGAGTGCCTTGGCCCATCTCCATCTTTCATGACAGGTTTGTCCTTTTGTACAATGTCTCTCGTTTGGATTTCCCAATGTTTACTGGGAAATCTGGACTTCATCCAGTTTATGCCCTGGGTCACGAATAGCATCTAAGTACTAAGCGATGCTGTGTCTTCCTGCATCCCTCAGGGGCACGAATGATGGTTGGTTCCGTTATTGCCTACAGGCCAAGGAGGGAGGGCAGAGTCCCTAGTTCCCAGACTGAGCCGGAGGTTGGAGTAACCACGTTTGGGGTGGGGTGGGGGCGCCGGGGAGGGTGGAGGCGGGTCAGAGGAAGACAGCTGCAGCTTTTAGAGAGGTGATGGCCTCTAAGAGGGATGAGAATCAGATGAGCACGTGATGCTGAAAACATCTGGGGAAAGCGCTTTTGGATATTTAAACAATTTTAAAGAATCTCCCCTAAGGTAATGAATACATCAGTTACAGTAGGGAATTAAAATGTTACATTTACAATAGAGAAATCTGGTAGACCTCTTTAAAATCAAACAGAACAACAGCAGCTTACTCTCAAGTGGCTCAGCAACAATAAAATAGGGATGGTGTAAAAACAAGATGAGGTGATGCAAGAAATCATTTAATATAGTTGACAGCATTTAAGAACTATTGTTATTATTTTAAATAATTATATTATGAAGATAGTCTGATAAATTAGAGCAAAAACTATGACATAGAGGGGAGAAATTACCCAGAATTTCCCCCTTCAACATGAGCTGTTTCTTGGGTAATTTCAATTAAACTTTTTATTTTGAGATAACTATCAATTCACATGCAGTTGTCTGCAATAATACAGAAATGACAACATCTGTTCACACAAACATTTTTATACAACTGTTCATAAGTAAGAGCGTTACTTATAATAACCAAAGAGTGTAAACAACCAAAATGTCCATCAGTTGATGAACGGATAAACAAAATGTGGTGTTTCCTTGCGATGGAATATTATTTGGCAATAAAAAGAAAGCCCTGACACATGCTACATGGATGACTCTTGAAAACACAATAATAAAAAAAAGAAACCAGACACAAAGGACCATGTGTTAGATGAGTCCCATTTATGTGAAATGTCTGTAAAAGGCAGTTCTGTAGAGACAAAAGAAATGAGTGGTTGGTTCAGGTTGTGGCGGGGGGATGGCAGTGTAATTGTTAATAGGTACCATTTTTGGGGGGTGGGGACATGAAAATGTCCTTATAATTGATTGTGGTGATGGTACCACAAATCTGAATATACCAAAACCAATGAATGGTATGTTTTAAATGGGCAAGTGTTGTGGCATAGAAATTATATTTCAGTGAAGCTTTGTAGATGTAAAAGAAATACAGAGAGGTCCCATGTAGCCTTTACTCAGCTTCTCCCAAAAGTAACATATTGCAAGACTATGGTATAACATCACCGCTGGAATGTTGATGCTGAAAGTTGTTTGTTTTAAAATGGTGCTTTCCCCCTAGTTTTGTATTAAAGAAAGAAAAGAAAGAGAGGGAGGGAGAGAAGGAAGGAAAAGAAAGAAGAGGAGAAAAATAGTTTTGATCTGGGGTCTTATGCAAGTGTGGTTCTGTGAACCTGGCTGCCAGCCAGGGAGCTCTTCCTTAGCTGCTGAAATTACGTCAATTTGTTGAATGCATTTAGCAGGGGAATGCTGGAAATAAAACCAAAGGAACAGTGGGGAGTGATGTGCTATGAATCAGGTCAAAGGATGTGCCCCTCCCTTGTGTGTCTGCACGTCTCATTCTGACCAAGGCTCCGTGTAAAAGCAAAGTCTGTCTGTGCAGCTTAGAGCTGCTGGCAATTAGCTTTAACTTCTCGAAGGATAAATAAGCTGGCTGGCTTTGCTCATGGATAGAAAAAGGACAGCAGATTAAAAATTGCATCCCTGTTAATCAAGTAAGTGAACATTATCTTGAAGCGTGAGAAATGGCTCAGAGGCTCTCAGGCACACTTTATGGTCTGGATTTTTTGGTCTGAAGCACAGTGGACAAATACTAGGAAATGCCCTGATCTAGGGGGAGCAGGCGTGGGGAGAAAAGAGAGAGGGGTTTGTCCCTCCAGCTGTTTCCTCTGGTCCGTGTGATCCTGGGCCGTCTGGTTCGGGGACCCGTTTTCCTCTTCGGGCTGCTGGACACTGAGGGAACTGACCCATGAGTGACACAAAGCGTGACATTTCCTGTTCCCGCTCAGTCTCTGAAGAGACTTTGGGAAAGAAAGGAAACTGATTTTGCATTGAAGTTTGCTTGATCCATCTTCATGGGAGCCAGCTTTGAATGACTCCCCAGCCAGCTTCCAAAAGCGACTGCATTCATCTTTTCGTATTAACGAAGCCACCTCGTCCTGTGGCGTAGCAAGGCAGCCACACCTGCATTGGAGCGCTCTCTGCTTTACCTATGGCAAAGCAGCACTCACAAAAAATTATTTACTTCCTTCAAAAGATTTAAAAAAATTTTTTGCAGCTTCCTTTTATTTATTTATTATTATAAATTTATTTTTTATTCAAGTACAGTTGATCTACAGTGTTGTGGTAGTTTAGGTGTACAGCAAAGCGATTCAGTTACATATAAGAATCTTTTTTTCAGATTCTTTTCCCTTACAGGTCTTTACAAAATATTGAGTGGAGTTCCCTGTAGGTCCTTGCTATTCACCTGTTTTATACATAGTAGCATGTGTATATTTCCATCTATCATGCCACATCTCTGTGACCCCTGTGAACCTGCCAATACCGGGCAGTGTATTGGTAAAGTACGATTTGATGCTTAGCGCTGAGTAAAACTCATGCCTTTGGTGTAGACGGAAAGCTGCCCTGTCGTGCAAAGGTCACAGCCCTAAGCAGCCATGAGTGGAAGCTGCTGTCCTCCACTCAGCTGGGTTTGGCACAGCTGTTTTAATCACTGCTCTGTTCAAACTCCTTATCAGCATTTTTAATATCTTTAGCAGCTGCAGTATTTCCTGGTAATTTTTTTCCCCCTACACTTGGAGAGCATTTTTTTTTTCTCATCCTTGACTCATAACTTCATGTTCTGTGAAAAGTCTCGGTGAGTCCCATGGCTTTTGTGATGACAAAAGGAGACTAGCTAGCCCTGCTTCTTTCTCTCCTGGCGCTGTGACACGCAGTATAAGAAGCAGTCGGAAAAGGGCCTACCACACGAGCGTTCGCTTTCACAGCTACTGACAGCATGAAAACCTGTGTGGTGACCACTGAATCACACCCGAAGCCCCCGTTCTCCCCTTCCCGACCACAACCCCAGCTGTCCCCCGAAGGCAGCTGCTGTTCTGGCTTTTGTGATCATTTCCTGACTTTTCTTTGTAGTTCTGCTGCTTTTGTGTATGGGGCTGTGTGCACCCCGAGTAGTTTTAAGCTTTATATAAAAGAAACCCTATCATTTATCACTGGCATTGGAGTGACTCCCGTGCTCTGGCTATTAGGAACAAGGCTCCTGTGAGTGTTTTTGCACTGCTTGGTGCCAGGGCACATGAGTTTCTCTAGATGACCGAGGGGGATTTACT
This sequence comes from Aepyceros melampus, assembly GCA_006408695.1. Lineage (NCBI taxonomy): Eukaryota > Metazoa > Chordata > Mammalia > Artiodactyla > Bovidae > Aepyceros > Aepyceros melampus. The sequence continues at coordinate 182,169 of SJXQ01003283.1, read as the reverse complement.
GGATCACAGGTATATGAATCTTTAGTTCCAGTGCTCGGCCCCTCAGTCATGTCTAACTCTTTGAGACCCCACAGACCGTAGCCCGCCAGGCTCCTCTGTCCATGGGGTTTCCCAGGCAAAATTACTGGAGTAGGTTGCCATTTCCTCTTCAGTGGATCTTCCTGATCCAGGGATTGAATTCTTGACCACTTGAGCCAGCTGGGAAGCCCTCAGTTCCAATAGATGCTGCAGTCTTTGCTTCTAATGCGCTGTTCTGGCTTACACCCGCCCCACCAATATACACAGGCTCATGGTCAGGTGGGTGGTCACTCAGTATAACTGCTCTAGAAAGAAGCCTGCTCTGTCAGCATCCTTCCAGGGCCATTGAGGATACTGTTGAAGATAGAAGCTTTACAACTCAGTTTCAACGATGCTCAGACGAGAACCCAGAAAGGACCTACAGGAATTGCCCCAGCTGTCCTGCTAAGGGGCCAGCACTACCAGCACTCAAGATTGTCAGACTTTGTCATTTTTGTCTTGCTGGGTGATGGTTTCTTTCTCCTGGAGATTTTTTTTTTTTTTGGCCTTCTCTAGGTCTTTGTTGCTGCACATGGGCTTTCTCTCGTTGCAGTGAGGGGGCTCCTCTTGTTGAAGCACGAGGGCTCTAGAGCACAGGCTCAGTAGTTGTGGCACACAGCTTAGTTGCTGCACGACAAGTGGAATCTTCGAGACCAGAGATTGAACCCATGTCCCCTGCATTGGCAGGTGGATTCTTAACCACACCAGGGAAGTCCTCTGGAGGCCACCATTGTTGGTTTTCACTGAGCGTAAGCTGTGTGTGTACTGATAATCGTGTGACCTGAAAAGGGACTAGACGTTTTCACATCACTGTCCTTAGGTGTTTATCTCTCTTGGGCCTGGGGCTGTTAGGCTGTCACACACCAGGTAGAAGTGACCTTGAGGGTGATTCGTGGTGACCATCTGCCACTCCATCCTCACCTTTTCCTGTCCTTCCAAGAGAACTGTGGAAACAGAAAGAAAAGCTACATGTGATTGCCTCTATTTCTGCTTTCCAAACCACTGAGAAATGGCTTTTCCAGGAGAAAATCAAGCTCCAAAGTAAGCACATCATTGGGAACTTCCCTGGCAGTTCGTGGTCAGGACTTCACCTTCCAATGGAGTGGGGACGAGTTCAATCCCTGGTTGGAGAGCTAAGATGCCACCTACCTCACGGCCGAAAAACCAAAACAGAAGACAAAAACAGTATTGTAACGAATTCAATAAAGACTTTTAAAATGGTCCACATCAAAAGTAATCTTAAAGCAAGAAAAAGTAGCCACATCATGGAGGCAGGTCCCAGAAAATCAGTGCCTTGGGGGAACTATATTGCAGTATTTCCCGAAGTGTGTTCTGGGAGATGAAAGGTACATGAAGGTGTGTTCTGCGGTTGAGACAGCGTGGGGGAATGCTGTGGTTAACCAAGCCAGCTGGGCATCTTCTATGCTGGGTGTCTGCACTCCTGCTGTGTCTCCTGGGTGAGGTGGCATGGAGCAGGCAGGGGTTCCCAGGTGGCTCAACCCAGAGCCCTTCCTTTGCACAGAATCACTATGTCCAGTTCTCTTTGAAAACTTTGAGAAATAGTTATTTGACTCCTGTGTATTCTTTGTACTTTAGAGTTAGTAAAGTTTTTTCAAGAGCAAAGCTTTTCTTTCTGATTATAAAAATAATGCATATTCATTGTAGTAAAGTTGGTAAAGAGTTAAAGGTATGGTGAGCAAAATTTAAATCACTCATAATTAAGCCAGTACTCACTGTATTCTGGTGTATTTTCTTCCAGACAGTTGTCAGAGTGTGTGTGTGTGTGTGTGTGTGTGTGTGTAAGAGTGTCTAGTAGATTTATGGTGTGTGGGCTTTTCTGTCTTGGGATAAAAACATTTTATCAGTTAGAAAAAATCTAATGAAATAGAGAAAATCAAATTAATTAGAGAAAATGGTGCATATTGAATTTTGTTTTACCATTGTTTTATAAAAACCTTTTGATTTTAGAATAATTGTAAGTGTAAGTGTTTTGGTAAAGATAATACAAAGAATTCTCATATACCCTTTGAGTGTGTGTGTGTGTATGTGTGTGTGTGTGTGTGAAGAGTGTCTAGTAGATTTATGGTGTGTGGGCTTTTCTGTCTTGGGATAAAAACGTTTTATCAGTTAGAAAAAATCTAATGAAATAGAGAAAATCAAATTAATTAGAGAAAATGGTTCAGTGCATATTGAATTTTGTTTTACCATTGTTTTATAAAAACCTTTTGATTTTAGAATAATTGTAAGTGTAAGTGTTTTGGTAAAGATAATACAAAGAATTCTCATATACCCTTTACTCAGTTGCCCCTAATGTTAGGTGCTGTTCTGTGCTTAGTCGCTCAGTCATTTTGCGACCAATTTCATGGCCGACTCTTTGCGACCCCATGGACTGTATGTAGCCCACTAGGCTCCTCTTCCGTGGGATTCTCCAGGCAAGAATATTGGAGTGGGTTGCCATTTCCTTCTCCAGGGGATCTTCCCAACCCAGGGATTGAACCCAGATCTTCAGCATTGCAGGCTGATTCTTTGCCGTCTGAGCCACCAGGGAAGCCCAAGAATACTCAAGTGGATAGCCTATCCCTTCTCCAGGGGAACTTCCTGACTCAGGAGTCAAACCGGTATCTCCTGCATTGCAGGTGGACTCTTTACCAGCTGAGCTGCTACCAGGGAAGCCCCCTAATGTTACATATATAGGTTTTGTTTTCCTTATTATTATTATTTTTAAGCACTTATTTATTTGTCCATACCAGGTCTTCATTGCAGCATGGGTGATCTTTTTAGTTGCAGCATGTGAGATCTTCAGTTCATTTCAGTTCAGTTGCTCAGTCGTGTCTGACTCTTTGCGACCCCATAAACTGCAGCAAGCCAGGCCTCCCTGTCCATCACCAACTCCCAGAGTCCACCCAAACCCATGTCCATCAAGTCAATGATGCCATCCAACCATCTCATCCTTTGTCGTCCCCTTCTCCTCCTGCCCTCAATCTTTCCCAGCATCAGGGTCTTTTCAAATGAGTCAGCTCTTCACATCAGGTGGCCAAAGTACTGGAGTTTCAGCTTCAACATCAGTCCTTCCAATGAACACCCAAACTGATCTCCTTTAGGATGGACTGGTTGGATCTCCTTGCAGTCCAAGGGACTCTCA
>SJXQ01003283.1:167380-177636 GCA_006408695.1 Aepyceros melampus | reverse complement strand
TCCAGCTTGTGCTTCCTCCAGCCCAATGTTTCTCATGATGTACTCTGCATATAAGTTAAATAAGCAGGGTGACAATATACAGCCTTGACGTACTCCTTTTCCTATTTGGAACCAGTCTGTTGTTCCATGTCCAGTTCTAACTGTTGCTTCCTGACCTGCATACAGGTTTCTTAAGAGGCAGGTCAGGTGGTCTGGTATTCCCGTCTCTTTCAGAATTTTCCATAGTTTATTGTGATCCACACAGTCAAAGGCTCAAACTCTTAGTTGTGTCATGTGGGATCTAGTTCCCTGACCAGGGATCAAACCTAGGTCCCCTGCATTGGGAGCTCAGCACCTTAGCCACTGGACCACAGGGAAGTCCCTGAAAGTTTTAGATAATGTTAACACTATAGGGTTTATAGAAGTTTTTTCTGTCTGTAGCTAAGTATTCTTCCAAGTCTGCATGAAGTTTTTGATGAATTACAACCTCTCTTCTTTTCCCTCCCTAGGTTACTATAACAATAGCACCAAAGTGGCTGTAAAAACACTGAAGCCAGGCACAATGTCTGTGCAGGCGTTCCTGGAAGAGGCCAACCTCATGAAGACGCTGCAGCACGACAAGCTGGTGCGGCTGTATGCCGTGGTCACCAGAGAGGAGCCCATCTACATCATCACCGAGTACATGGCCAAGGGTGAGTGCCCGCCCCCAGCCGGGCTGTGACAGCCCAGCCCTCAGAAAGGACACCCAGGCATGTGATGGCCCAGCCCTCGGAAAGGAGAACACTTAAGCGTTCAGAGACTCCTCAGATGATTCAGATCATCAACAGCAGGCTCACTACCAGGGCTTCCCAGGGGGCACTAGTGGCAAAGAACCCACCTGCCAATACAGGAGACATAAGAGATGTCAGTTTGATCCCTAGGTTGGAAGATCCCCTGGAGGAGGAAACGGCAACCCACTCCAGTATTCTTGCCTAGAGAATCCCATGGACAGAGGAGCCTGGTGGGCTAGAATCCATGGGGTCACAAAGAGTCGGGCACAACTGAAGCAACTTAGCACACAGGCTTCTTACAAAAACATCGAAAACACAGGACAGTGAAGCCCTTTCATAAGCCACCTCGCTGGAAGTCATCTGTTGTAAAATGAATATGCTGTCTTCCCAGTTTCTGTGCACTTCTCTCAATGTACCTGCTGGCCTCAAGAATGAGACCCTAAACCTAGATGGCCCCTGGACATACTTGTCAAATAAGTAAATACAGATATCAAATAAGAGTATTATGGTTTGGGCTCCAATTATGAGTTCTCAAAATTGAAAACCAGTTCCTTGTCCTCTTTAGCATTATCTAAATGTTCAGAATGACACTTTAAAACATAAATATTTGAAAACTAGTCAAGGTCAAGTTCCTGCATCATCACAGAATCCCTGAAGAAGAGGTTTCAAGCAACCATCTTTTCTCCCACCGCTGTCCCCTTCAGATCAAGGATCTTAAGCCATCATCCTTCTTCCTCCAGCTCAGGAGAAATGCTAATTAAACTGCTTGTGATTTCTAAAGAATCTTCAGAAGGAACGAAGATGATCCCTAAGCCATCATCCAGAACTAACAGTGACCTCCTGAAAATGGAGATTATAGTGTGATGCCATAACTGAATAGGTTAGAAAGATGAATATTGCATTTTCTTATTTAATATATGTTAATATTTCAGAATATTAATATCCCCCGGAGTCCTTCTAAAAAATGTTTTTTTAAGCCCTATCAGGGCTTCCCTGGTGGTTCAGTGGTAAAGAATTCTCCTGCCAGTGCAGGAGACACAGGTTCGATCCCTGATCCTGAAAGATCCCACATTCCACGGAGCAACTCAGCCCATGCGCCACAGATGCTGAGCCTGTGCTCTGGAGCCCAGGAGCCGCAGCTATGGAAGCCCATGCACCCAGAGCTCGTGCTTCACAACAAGAGAAGCCACTGCAGTGAGAAGCCCGTACCGCAACTAGAGAGCGGCCTGCACAGCACAGCCAAGAAAACAAATATAAAATATAAATACAGTTTGGAAAAGCCCTATTACCTATTAGGTTGCTGCCGTTCAGGAACCAGGCTCAGGATCAGACCTTAAGCAGGAGTTCATAGATACTTGTGGGATTGATGAATAGTTTCTTAACCATAAATGTAAATGGTAGCAGTGCCCACCTGGTATTGAGCAGTTACTCTATGCCAGATGGCGCTTGGTGTCTTCCCTGAGAAATGCACTCATCTTCCCAGCAGTCTAGGCTGAGCACCGCCGTTCTATGTTATGGATCCATTGAGCGCTTACTACCTGCCATCACCCTGGCACGTGCTTTAAACCCCTCCTCCCGTGGACTGTGGTAGAGTTCCTGGGAACTGCCCACTTGACAGGGGCTCAGATGAGGTACAGAACTTGCCCAAGGTCACCCTCAAGTTGGTGCTTCAGGTTCTAGAAGAAGGAGGAGGGCATATTTTAGAGATAAAGTCCGGGAATGCTGGAGACGATGCCGGTGGGCACACTTGCTCCCTTTTAAGTGAGATCTCACTTTCCTCCAAAGCACAGTTGTTTCATCACATCCTCACTGGGTACCTGGGTGGTGCCTGAGAGCTGTGCTGGGCTTGGATGAGTGCCTGCTGTGGGCATGGAGAGTGCAGCTGGGAGGACAGGCTGGTTTCTGTCCCAGAGAGGTCCTGTAGGATGCGTGCCATGGTGGCAGGTACAAATGCTCCTTTCTTACCTGGAGCTCATGTACATCTCACAACAAGTCAAAGGGGACAGGTAAGAGGGGACTGGGTTTGACCAACATCAGGAAAAGGTACTGTGTCCACACAGAATGGTAAAGCAGTCATTTCACCTGATCCCTCTTCTCTGCTCTGCCAGTAGGAATGATCATTTGAATTTTGTTTGTATTTCTCTGTGTGTGTGCATGTGTGAACTGCACTGATTTGCTCTTCTTCATCAACAGGCAGTTTGCTGGATTTCCTGAAGAGCGATGAGGGAGGCAAGGTGCTGCTTCCGAAGTTGATTGACTTCTCTGCTCAGGTGACGTATGAAAAAGCAGCTGTAAAGTACTGTAAATGACCCCCTGCTTCATACTCGGGACGGAACTGCACTTTCAGGGGGAAGCATTAGTGTTGTGTTTCCTAGTAGACCTTCAAAGGACAGGTCCTTGGAGGTGGCGATGGGTGTTTCTCTTGGAATGTGTGTGCACGTGTTGAGTGGTGACATGGATGCTCTTGTGTCTGACCCCCAGTCCACCTCTTTATATTTGTGTTGATTTCTGCATGAAAGATAGAAACAGCACCACTGAGCTGATCACTTTCATGCATTCTGGAGATGAACTCCATGTAATATAAGCATGGCACTTTCCCAGTGATGTATATGCAGTGTTTAAGTTACTAAGTTCTGATGCCTCAGTGTTCTGGGAAACAGAAGAACTGTTGTCCTTCCCTCTCTAACCCACTTTCACTCCTTCTTGTTGGATGTGTCTTTAGGATTCTGAGAAATGTTCATTTGTAACACTTCTAGTACTAGCCTCGGGCTGCCTAGGTGGCTCAGTGGTAGAGAATCCTCCTGTCATGCAAGAGATGTGGGTTTAATCCCTGGGTCAAGAAGATCCCCAGGAGAAGGGAATGGCAACCCACTCCAGTATTCTTGCCTGGAGAATCCCATGGACAGAGGAGCCTGGAGATCTATAGCCCATGGGGTCACATAGAGTCGGACATGACTGAGCGACTAACACCTTCCTTTTTTAACTTTCTGGGAAGATGAGACTAGAGGAACAAATTAGTCCGCAGGTAAAGCAGTTTGAGTAGGAAAGGCCCGGAGCACACACTATGCAGCAGAGTGTTAGGGGGCAGAGTTGGAGCCCAGCATCGTGGACTGAGCTGGTGCCAATACTCAGCCACTTGGTGGCCACTGTCAAGACGCCTTTGCCTCTTTGGGTTGGTGTCTTCACCTGTTTAAGGGGCGTGGTCATTCCTGCTTCAAGGAGAAGTGTTGAGGGTAGAGTCAAATGAGCTGGCATGAACTGGGTGCTTCAGAGCCAGAGGGGGCATACTGGAGAGACCCTGAGGGCGACTGTCCCCCTTGCTGCAGTAAAGGCGAGTGAGGAAGTCATCCTGCTTAGCCCTCACCTCGTCTGCACGCTGGGGCTCTTTACAGGTTCCTTATCCCAGTAGGCAATTCAAATGGCATCTGCAACTCCAATATCTAGTGTGGAAAGAAGCAAAATTGTTGTGGGGGCTGGGGAGGCAACCTAACTTTTGAACCCTCTTCTCAAACTCTCTAAGCTGCCCCCGTGTGGCTCTGTGGGACCCCCAGCCTCTGGGCCAACAGTTTCTGTTTGTTTGTTTCTTTTTAAGATTTTTTGATGTGGATCATTTTTTAAGTCTTGATTGACTTCGTTACAACATTGCTTGTTTTATGTTTTGGTCTTCTGGCCGAGGGGCCTGTGGGGTATTAGCTCCCCTACCAGGGATTGAACCTGCACCCCCTGCATTGGAAGGCACAGTCTTAACCACTGGACCTCCAGGGGAGTCCCCAGGTCCACGCTTTGAAAACCACTGCTGGGCAGTGAGAGGAGAGATGACTTGGGCTCAGCTCTGTACCCCGCATGGACAGGAGTCAGGAGATCGAGAAGGCAGAGGCTCAGGAGGCTATGTCACTCTCCGCACCATTATACGAGGCGGGGGAGCCCTGCCAAGGCTGGTGACGTGGGAGTCCCTGTTCGATACGGACATTGAGGGGTGTCGTAAGGGCTTGTGCACCTGCTTCTCAGAAGGGAAGGGGGCTGTGGAGGAGGAGGGCACATGGCCTGGAGGCCTGGGTGGTCATCCCTGTCCAGGTTCTCAGGGTCATTCTTGCCTGCCATTCTCTAGGGTGGAAATTAGCACGTCGGGTTGTGTGCTATGTCTGGGTAGGACTTATCTTGTCACACTTATCTTTGTATCTGGTTTTGTCTAGCTTATCTTATAAAACCTTATCTTGACATAGTTCTTAAGGTTCAAGTCAAGGCCTCCATCTCTAACCTTTAACTTTCAGATTGTGGGTTCCAGGAGGGGCCAGGGAGCAATCGAGGCACTCACCCCGGTCACCATCCAAGCCAGCATACTGTATCCAGCTCACAGGATGATGGTCTTCTTCATCGGTCTCAGGCTGGCTCTCCCACAGTGACTGCTGGGAACCACCTCTAGTTTAAGAGCAGGAGAATTGAGTGTCTGTGGAGGGTTGGCAGCACCAGGGAGCCCCTAGCAGGCGAGGTCAGCACAAAGCTCAAGGTCCTTACAACCGAATCCCATCTCCTTGAGACCATCTTTGTTCACAGGGCAGACCTCGCCTCAGTTCTCCCCAGCCCTCCCCTCTAGGGGGAGCTACTGAGAGCTCCTGTTGTCTGTTATTAATTGTCATCCATTTCATCTGCTCGTGGCTTTTCTTATTGTAATATTGGAGGGACCTGCACCTTGGCAGTGAGGGTGGGGCATGTAGCCTCAGTTTCAGTTTGAAATCCTACACCACATGCATCCGATCACTGTCAACCATGCCAGCCACCCCATCCCTCTGTGATAGTCAGTTCCCTTTATGACTGGCACTCCCCACCCTCGTCCGTCTTCATGGGCCTTTCTGAAACCATCTCTGTACAAATAAAGTCATCTCTGAATTGTTTCTGCTTTTCCCCTCCATCATGTGCCGGTAATGAACATTGTCACTTTCCCATAGTGAATAACTTGAGAAGAGTAAATATTCATAAAGCTGCCCCAAGGTGACACATGGAGAAGGAAATGGCAACCCATTCCAGTATTCTTGCCTGGGAAATCCCATGGACAGAGGAGCCTGACAGGGTGGCAAAAAGTCGGGCACGACTCAGCGACTAAACAACAATAATCAATAAGGTGACTCGGGACAGCCAGTGTCCTAATAATCCAGCCTTCTCACCCCTTACCTCCACTAGACTGTTGAAAGTGGTAATGGGGTAAAGCAGAAGAACTGGTGAATCTGAGTGGTATTTGGATTCAACAATCAGCAACCTATAAAATACTTTTATACTTTCTTTCTTCCATTTTCACTGTCAGTAGCATCAGAGATCTGAGAAACTGAGTGTTCACAAGAGGCTATGGTTAAATTCAGTAGTTTTTGCAATGGGAGACTGAGAGCAGAAATAAACCAGCTGACTGATTCCCAGCCCCAGAAGATAAGGAAACGGGGGTGGGGTGGGGGTGGGGCATGTGAGGGGCAGTGCTGGGACTTTTCCCAGACTCTCCTCTCAGCAATTCTTCCCTCTCCCCACTAGCTACTTCCCCATGCTCCTGTACCCTCCGCAAGCTCCCTCAGGGCCCATCAAGATAGGAAGTGAGTTGTGAGAGCTGATTTCATCACTTCCTGTCTCAGGATGAGTTCTGAAAGGTTTCTCGGAGCCCCAGTGTCATCGACCAACCCACCTCTCCGGCCACCTGTCTTCCTCTCCACTTAGTGGAGGTTAAGAAATCCCAACTGAGTCAGCCATATCCAGTGCTTTTCTTATATTAAAACCATCTTGTGCTGAAGTAGAAAAATGACCCCTTTGCAAAGGAAGTTTGATACTTTCAAAGCAGAGAGACTTTGTCCAACTGCTTTCCAGCCCTTGCCTCATTTAAGAGAAAAAAATGAACTTGGAAAGAGGAGTGGGTGAAATCTCTGGGAATTTCCTTCAGCAGAGATGGAAATGGGCTTGTAGACTCATCAAACAGAGAAGGAAAGGAAGTGGGGACTTCACAGTTGCAATATGGAGGTCGGATAAATCATCTTGTAATTCAGGGGAATCAAGGCATTTCTTGAGCTTTGGGGGTATAAAAAGTACCAAAAGTCAAAGAACACACAGTTACGTGTGAGTAAAGCTGAAGTACTGTCCATGGCATTTTCCAGGCAGGAATACTGGAGTGGGTTGCCATTTATTTCCTCCTCCAGTGGACCATGTTTTGTCAGAACTCTTCACTGTGAACCATCCATCTTGGGTGGCCCTGAACATGGCTCATAGCTTCACTGAGTTACACAAGCCCCTTCAACATAACAAAGTTGTGGCATGCTGCAGTCCATGGGCTCACAAAAAGTCAGACAGTGCTTAGCGAATGAACAGCAACAAAACTGCAGTGAAAATGGGAAAATCAGAGCTGTTATAATCATGGCAGCAAGTAACATTTCTTTAACTCTTTCTGGATGATAAAACTGTTCTACCTCCTCATTTAACTTAAGCCCAACAACCTTGAAAGCATTTATATTGCTGTTTAGTGGCTCAGACGGTAAAGCGTCTGTCTGCAATGCAGGAGACCCAGGTTCGATCCCTGGGTTGGGAAGATCCCCCAGAGAAGGAAATGGCAGCCCACTCCTGTATTCTTGCCTGGAAAATCCCATGGACTGCGGAGCCTGGTAGGTTACCGTCCATGGGGTCACAAAGAGTTGGACACGACTGAGCGACTTCACTTTCACTTTCACTTTGATACATTTTACAGTTGGAGGGGTGACCTTGGACTTGTCCAAGGCTACAGCTAGTGGTAGAATTGCTGGGCTCCATTGTGGCTCCTCTGACTCTAGATAACTGGTCCTTTCCTCTGCACCCCACCGTAATTTCATGATCAGAGTTGCCCTGTGGTCATCTGTGCCTGACATTTTGCTGATGTGTATTTTCCCCTTTTATAGATTTTGATTTTCAGAATTAATAATATCTTTAGTGTTTTTTTTTTTTTCCCAAAGAATCTCTATTGCCAAGATTCAGGTCTTTGTGCCACATAGGGATTATGCTCAAGATACATTTTGCCTTCTCTTGTTAAAGCGTAGGACACATTTAAGTTGGAAATTGAGAGACAAGGCAGGTCAGATACCTCAGTCTACGATCATGTAATTCTCAGCCTGTTTAGTGCAAAAGTCTTTGACATTAGAGTGTCTGAGTCTGCCCTCATTGAAGTACCTACTGATCAAGAAAACGGGGTATAGACAGGGCATCCCTTGTAATAACTCTGAGTTGGAACTGCCAGTCTGCAGAGATGGTCAGTTCCACAAAATCCTCTGGACAGGTGCCACCAGCAATAAGGAAGTCCCCCGGTAACAGCTGGATGGTTTCCAGTGATGATTTCAGTGGAAGCTGAGCTGGGACCTCTTCCCCCTCCCTGTTTCGGGGTCTCCTCCTCTGTTCCTGATTCCTGGAATCCCTTCCTTTGCCTCCGGAGCCTCCTCCCTAGACCTGACTGCTCCTCCTCCCTGTGCCACCCCACCCCCTCCTGGCCTCTCTCAGTCATGCTCTCCAAACAACTGATACCTGGTATTTCTTTAATGGAATCATTTGGTCGTTGTTTTTAAAAGCAGGTTCATACTGACTTTTTCTATGCAGGAAAAAAAAAAGGAAGAAAATGACTTGAAGTGACCTTTACATGAGTGACCTTTACCCAAAACCTTTAGATGCTTTCGTAGCCTTTCACAGATGAGTCCTTCCTTCCCCACCCCTGGAATACCTGCTTTAAGACACTTGTGTTACCTCACTCCCTGGCTTCATATAATCCAATAGAAGGCTTAAAACTGAGTTGCCAAAAGTCACTCCATCCCCAATTTAAGAGGAGTTTGTTGTCCTTGATGTTCATTCTGAGGTCAAGGTGGAGCTGGAGGCACTTTCTCCAGCTTCACTTTCAGTCTTAGATCCTGCTCAAAGGCCAGAAGGACAACTCTGTGACCACAGGGCCACCAGAGCAGAGAGGTGATGCCCAAGGCCACATGGTGCCCTGCCACGGGTGCCACCCTGCAGCCTTGCCCCCTCCGTGCACCAAGACCCATTCCCCAGCCTCTGGCCCCCACAGAGCCCTGCCTGAGGATGTAGCCCCAGATAGTGGGCCCATGGGTCCTGCCCGGCCCCCTACCCTAGTGGCAGTGGGCTTATCCTTGAGCAAGAACACTGGAGTGGGTTGCTATTTTCTTCTCCTGGGGATCTTCCTGACCCAAGGATCAAACCCAGGTCTCCCGCATTGCAGGCAGATTCTTTACCATCTGAGCCACCAGGGAAGCCAAAAAATCCCTGATGGCCTGTGGGCACACGGCCCCAGCCTTCTTCAGGTTTGCAGCCCACCAGCCTCTTATCTCAGTGTCTCTCCCAAGCCCACTCTTGGAAACCACCCACTCTCTCTTTTCTGTTTCTTTCAGTGCACCTACTGCAGTGTGAATATTTGGGCAGTTTTGGATTATCTCTGTGTCCCAGACACTTAGCACAGTGCCTTGCATGCAATAGGTACTCAGTAAATATTGTCGAATGACTGCACTGACCCACGCAGGGTCACTGCCCATGTTCAGTTTAAAACAACAGAGCCTGCTTCACATGGCTCTGAATGAGTAATTAGAAGAGCCTGTGTTTCTGGTGTTTTCTGGGCCACTCTTCAGGTGGCTTTACCCATGAAACGTGTTCCTGGTACATTTCTTTCTCCCCTCCCTCTGATCGTGCTGACTTCCCTGTTCAAGCTTACATTATTGGTCAAAATCACAGTGAGAGAAAATAAAAAGGAAGTAGAACAGAAGTAGCCGGGCCTTTCTGAAAAGACAAAGAGCTGCCTTGTTTCCACTCTCTGTGGGGTAAAGAACGCCAGAGGGATGAGAAACTATAAATGAAATGCTGCACATGGCAGCCAGTGGCGGATGCTTTTAATCGGGAAAACACTTTTAAATGGACGAGTTTTTCCTCTCTAGTGCCATTCAGATTCCTTTGAGGCTGGAATTCAGGGGGCGAAGGCGCTGGCAGGCTTTTCTTAGCAACCGGGGTTTCCAGCCCTTGTTACCTGTTATACACACACACACAGTCGTGTCTATGACATCACTGTCTGAGCTGCTCTGAGCTGGAGAACCACCTGCATGTTGGCTGGTAGTCATTATATTATACTCAGGTTGGCAGCCATATATTTTAGCTGGTCTTCTTCATCGTTTCCACACCTTCCATCTGCCCCTCTCTGGACCCCCCGCTTTGAGATCCTCCAGCCCACCGTCCATCCCAGGATCCCTGGGCACTGCCTCTCAGCGCGACACTCACCCAGGCACCCCCTCCCTCCCCCGGAGCCCCAGCCATTGTTGGTGGCCACCCAGGCGTGTAGACCCTCACACTCAGTGATTCTGTTTCTTGACTTCCTCTCCCCCAGGAGTCTGTTCTCACCTGCCGGAGGCCCACCGTAGTTATGACCAGAGGCTCTGCCTGCGGGCCCCCATGCCTGCCCTTCGTCCCCCACCCCCCATCTGCCTGGCTCCTGCTCCAGGCCTCCATGTTTCCTCCTCTGCACGC
>SJXQ01003283.1:87351-163029 GCA_006408695.1 Aepyceros melampus | reverse complement strand
TCTAAGTACCTTGCGTGAGTGGAATCGTTCAGTGTTTGCCCTTCTTAATGATTTATGGCTTATGTACTTCTCTTAGCTTACTGTCCTCAGGGTTTATCCATGTTGTTAGTCTGTGTTAGAATTCTGCTCCTTCTTATGGCTGAATCATACTCCATTGTTTGTATAGATTGCAATTTTTTTAAAAAATTTTGTCCACTGACGGACACTTGAGTTGTTTCTACCTTTTGACTATTGTGAATAATGCTCCTATGATCGGGGGTGCATTTGTCCAAGACTGTGCAAATATTAACTATCTACTTTTGGTTCTTTGTGCTTTATACCCAGTAGTGGAATTGATGGATTGTGCAGTAATCCTATGTTGAATTTTTTGAGGAACATTCATTCTGGTTTCCACAGTGGCTGTACTATTCTACATCCCCATCAGCAATAGCTAATTTCTCCACTTCCTCAGAACTGTTTATTTTGTTTTTGTTGTTGTTGTTTGACTGTTTTTATAACAACCATCCTAATGGATGTGAGCTGATCCAATAAGGATTTGCAGGAGAAGGTCTATGAGAATTAGTTGACAAATGGTTCTTTCTTTTCTGCTAATGAAGGTAAATCTTTTTGATGGAAACTTACTGCTTTAAGTATGATTATTTTGTGATGTTGTTTGTGTAGAAATTGTGTCTTCCTGAGGCTTTGTGGGTCCTTGCATGCTTTTGGATTGATTTTTTTTTTTAATTTGGCTAAACTGGGTCTTCACTGAGGCATGAAGAATTCTCTAGTTACAATGCACGGGCTGTCTAGTTGCCCCTAGCATGTGTGATTATTAGTTCCCCAACCAGGGATCAAACCCTATCTCCTGCACTGGGAAACACATTCTTAACCACTGGATCACCAGGGAAGTCCCTGAACTGATTAAATTTTGATATATCAGAGAACCTCACCAGCCCTGAGTTTGTATGTGTCAAACTCTGCCCTCCTCTTTCAGCTATGACGATATTACAGACTGCACACTTTAATGTGGCCACTTGTTAAATGATCTAGTTATTATTTCTCCTTTCTCTCCTTTCCCATGATGTCAACTTGGGCAAGCATTCTACTGTTTGTAGCCCTTTTAAAAGGAAAAAGCTAGTACAGATACATAATTAAAGGCACAGGAGGTAGGACCAGCCAGCTTTGGATTCAAATCCAAGTCTGTCTATGAAAAAAATCTTACTTCTCCAAGACTCAGCTTTCTCATCTTTTCTAGGAATGTTGGCGGCTTCACAGGCTTATTTTAGGGATTATAAATGCCTGGCAAGGTGCCTGGGCAGAGTAAGCAGCCAGTACAGGGTAGCTGTCATCATCACCATCACTGTTAATCATCATCGCCATCACTATCCCCACCATCCTCATCATCGCCTCCATCGTCATCACCATCAGCATCAAAGCCATAGTTTCCAGTATTTCTTAGAAGTTTTGCTGGAAAAAGAGGAATAAAGAAGAATAAAGAAGCTAAGACATAATTTCTAAGAAATGTGATGCTCCAACATAGCAAGGAATGAGCCCTTTAAGCCATCCCTTGCTTCATCCAAATTGTGGACTAAAGAGTGCAGGGATCCAGTATGGAGGCTCAGTGAATATTGATAGAAAAGTACACCTATAGGCAGTATCTCCTGCCACAAAGCAAGTGCTGTGCCATTTGGAGTACCAAGGAAATGCGTTCTTACTTAAACTTTCTTTTTGAAGACTGTTTTCTCCGCATTTTATGTTCCTTTTGTCATGAAATGGTCTTTTCAGATCCATTTAGGATTAACCCCAGGGTGATGGAGAGAACCCTTCAGAGAGGCTTGAAGGCTTTTACCCTTTGGCTCGGTTCCAGCTTATTAATATTAACACTATTATTATTTTGTAATCTCAGACCTAGGGTTTTTGCAAGCGATTAATTATTTGAATTCCATTTTTCCCAAGTGTAGGAAGAAAATATGTATCTAGAGAGTAAGGCAAACAATGCCTCATGGGACAGGTGCCTCGACATGCCACAAGAAAACCAAAGTTCAGTCTTTCCTGCTTTCTGGCAGGTTTCTTGCTTTTTCTCTCTCACTGCTCATCTAAGTGACAAATGTTTTCCAACTGGCCAATTCGAAGACAGCCTGGGTTTTCAGTTCCAGTTTTCTTTCGGGCTGGAATTTCCTGGGGCAGATTTTAGCTTTGCCCGAGAAATCACATCAAGTCCGTCAATTAGGTTCCTTTATTCCATCCGCTTTGTTTCATGTGGGCTCTGCTCATTAAAATTTTACAAATCACTCATTGAGCAAGATAACCTGTTACTCACCCGTTTCTCAGAACAGTGGCTTCCCGGTATTTGGGGTCAGAGCCTCCTCTCTGGTCCTGTCTGGGAAGCTGACTGGCAGTCGCCCTTGGTCACACTTTTCCTTCTCACAGCATGTTGAAAGGCCTCCCTGGAGAACAGCCAGAGGCTGGGGGTCTGCTTATTTAGCACCAAGGTGAGATTGGGGCTTTCCTAATGGCTCAGTGGTACAATGCAGGAGACCCAGGTTTGAGTCCCAGGTCGGGAAGATCCCCTCAAGAAGGGAATGGCTACCCGCTGCAGTAGTCTTGCCTGGAGAATCCCATGGACAGAGGAACCTTATAGGCTACAGTCCATGGGTTCTCAAAGAGCTGGACATGACTGAAGTGACTGAGCGTGCATGAATGCAAGATGAGACTGACCTCTAACCCAGGGAGCATCATTTTTAATGTCTTCTCAGTGCCTAGAACTTTTACTGGGCACCAGATGCCTGGGAACTGTGGCCAGAAGCTGCTGGGTTACTGCTCAGGTGGGGGTCCCAGCGGTTCACTTCCAAGCGGTTCCTCCTGTCTTCTTGGGATTGTTTACACGCACGCACGCGCACACACACACACACTTGCACACAGAAACATTAAAGAGGGAAAATGTCACCGTATATTTCCACTGACGGTAGAAAAAGAGGAACTAGACATGTACGCCTGCCACGCTGTTTGACCTCAGCCCATGTGACCGTCAATCAAGGTAGCTTTAAACCGAGAGTCCAGACACATCACCAACCTTGTCTCCTTGTATGAATATTCTCATTTTAGGTCATAGGGGAGGTTTTTACTTCAAATTTCCACTTGCTTCACACACAGACACTCTAGTGCAGGGTTGGAAATTAGCCCATGGAGAAAGAGACATTTTTAGTTCTTCTTTAGTGTTGGCAGGTGGTTCAGAAAGGCAAGGTTTTCTCATGTTTGCGCATCACTGAGCCTGATGCTGGCATGATGCCGACATGGCTCAAGAGGTAGAGAATCCCCTCTGACTATTTAAAGCTGAGAGGTTAAATCAATTTTCTAAGCCTTGTCAATAACGGCCTGACCCCAGAACCTTGATGTGCAGGAATAGGTTCCAGCTTCCTTGCCTCTGAGCCGTGAGCCTGGTGTTCTCCCTAAGTTACAAAAGAAACAGAAGCTCAGGACACACGTTCTGCGCTGTCAACCATCTGGGCCATCAGCCCCCGTATGGCACCCTCACCTCCCCGCCTGGGCTGTTTCCTGCCGGCTATGCTCATCTTGCTCCTTATTTCTCCTCCGTTGAGTTTTGGGGCTCCTTTCCTCAGCCTTAGGAGGACAATCATCCATACATTCAAGAGGCTGAGACTGAGATTTCATGCCAGTCTGTCTAGAACTTCAAATCCTAAGACAGCTGAAGTTCAAAAGCACTGGATCTAATGCAATGCTTCTTCAAGTTCAGTGTGCAGACAAAGAGCTTATTAAAACCCAGGTTCTTACTGAATAAATCAGGATCGGAGTCAAGCTCCCGGAAAGTGGCAAGGGCCAAGGCAGTTCTGCTCCTGGACTGCACATCACAACCAGCCAGGGAGCCGCACTCTTAGGGATGCAGGTTTAGGTGGTTTAGGGTGAGACCTGGGTTAACGTAAGATGCCCGGGGACACTGCCAGTCAGAGTTAAGAAATATGGTCATAAGGGTTAAAACTGAATTTAACCATTAAATGAGCAGAAGGGAAATTAAAGTCAATTCCAAACCATTGCGCTAACCTGTGGCATGACTCTAGGAAAATAATTTCCTTTCAGCCTTGTCGAATTTTCCAAAAGGAAAGATAGTCATGGCTTTTTTCACAATATATAGGGCTACTTGAATGAAAGAATATTTTCCTGCTTAATTTTAGCCTGGTTATTTTCATTCTGACAGAGTGTTAACCTCATCCAAGCCAAGAATATATCATCATCCATCTTGTTTGCCACTTTTGAGTCATAGGGAAAAATGGGCTTTATACCTTCTTTGCTTAATTTAGCTTCTAGACCAAGAATTCAAAATGGGGCAAGATTGCCCCCACAGGAGTCAGATTTCATTCATGGGGGATGAGGAAAGTTTAGATATTTCTGTGGCCCTCCACAGCTCAGACCTACTGGACAAAATCCTATTTCTTGGTATTTATTTCTTTGTTGTTGTTCAGTCACTAAATCATGTTCAATTCTTTGCAACCCCATGAACTGCAGCATGCCAGGCTCCTCTGTCCTCCACTATCTCCCAGAGTTTGCTCAAACTTATGTCGATTGAGTCAGTGATGCCATCCAACCATCTCATCCTCTGTCACCCCATTCTCCTCTTGCCCTCCAATTTTTCTCCTTAGAGGGTGATAATGAAAAAAGGTTGAGAACCGCTGTTCCAGACAAAGATAACCCATGTGTGTCCAAACTTGTATGTCCTTCCCGAGCTCTACCTGGGGAGGGTTTGTGATAGCGTTTCTGAGCTGTGAAATTTGGGCTTATCAACAATGAATTCTAAAAGGAAACATCAAAAGCATTCTTTCCTCTTCTCAGCAAAATAATTTCCTCTTGATGAAAAATTTGAGTTCCAGAAGCATCTAATCGTGAGCTCTCTGCTGATGGGACATTCTGGGATGTGACCTGGAGGTCCGGCCCTCCTGGCTGTCAGTCCTGGCTCTCTCCCTCCCTCTGTGACTTTCAGGAGGTTCCTGTGTCTCATTAAGTCTCATTCGCATGTGTATAATGGAAATAAAACTTTCCTGATAGATTTGTTTTTCAGATGAAATGTGAAGTAGGTTTAATGAAGGTAAAACAGTGTCTGGTGCATAAAAAGTACTCCTTTAGTGCTGGGAGAAGTGATGCCTATTACTATCTCTCTATATATCTTTCTATCTACCTGTCAATCAGCCACCTTATTATTATTATCATCATCTATGTAAAATACCTCTGGGGGCAAAGGAATCTTCCTGAATCAGATTCCGTCCTCATCAGACCTGAGCAACTCCACCTAACTCCTTCACAATTCACCCTTCCCAAGCTGGTGGGATTAACAGATACATGCTGTGTGGATGCATGCCTGCATATTAAGTCACTTCAGTCATGGTCTGGCTCTTCATGACCCTATGGACTATAGCCCACCAGGCTCCTCTGTCCATGGGATTCTCCAAGCAAGAATACTGGAGTGGGTTGCCATGCCCTCCTTCAGGGAATCTTCCCGACCCAGGGGTCAAACCTGCGTCTCCCCATTTCCCGCATTGCAGGCAGATTTTGTACCCACTGAGCCACCTGGGAAGCCCCAGATCCATGCTACTATATATGAAATAGATAAACACCAAGGACTTGCTGTAGAGTGCAGGAAACTATATTCAATATCTTGTAATAACCTATAATGGTAAGAATATGAAAAAGAATACACATGTTTTGGGTTGGCCAAAAAGTTCATTCAATTTTTATGTAAGATCTTATGATAAACTGGAATGAACTTTTTGGCCAATCCAATATACAGGTATAACTGAGTCACTTTGCGGTACATTGTGACTGGAACATTGTAAATGAACTATAATTTAATTAAAAAGAAAGTGGGAGGTGAGCACTGCCCCCACTCCTTGGGTCCTGGCGGATGGCTGAGCCTGGGGTGATGTATTTATGCAACAGCTCTTTCTTCCACGCTGACAGCTGCTAGACTAAGTGGCCCAGAGGAGGTAGAACATATTCGCACAAGGAAAGTTGATCCTGGATTCCATTAGCCAGAATGGTCTCTGATTTCTTCCTGGTGTTGTGAAATAGAGAAACAGAGCTGGTTTTACTTTAGTCAAAGTGAATACAACAACCAAAAAAAAAAAGAGATTAAGGTTTAAAAGAAAGAAAGAAACCCAGAAAGACCAATGCATACAGACCAGGGAACTAGTACATTTCATCTAAAAAGAGAATTGTAGTCTTTTGTGACCTCAGAACAAGTTCTATCCAAAAGCTTTTGCTATGCTCTCATACCCATTGTTTATTCCACTTGGCGAATGCTATTGTTTCAAATCTTCGTCTCAGTGAGCACCGTTATTATTATTTGCAATATGAGCTCCTCAGCAAACCCTGAGATGAAAAAGAAAGCCCGAATAAGCTAGACTTGCTGCAAGTCTGTTGTTATTTCAGAGAATCATGTGTTTTAAAAATGCACTCAGGTTTGTGTAAATGCAGAACTCGGTGAGTATGAGAGAAGAGCCTTACCAACAAGTGCTTTTCATGAGCTGAGCATTCAGATCCGTCAGTGAGAATGAGAGAGATGTGAGTCCTTGGTGCCCCTGGTTAGAGATTCAGCCTGTGTCCCCTGGGCTCCTCAGAGTGGTGGGTCACCTCCTGGAGACGTGTCTGGCAAGGGTCCCTGATGCAGTGTCCAGCTTGCATTGGAATCACAGCAAACCTCGGCTCTTCCTGGTTCCCAGTACAGCCTTTGGAGTCTGTAGTCCTAGTCTGTAGTCATTGGAGTCAGGCGAAGCATCACATGTGGTAAGGAGCTAAGCCTTTGCTGAGCTGCAGCACCTGGCTGAACTGGCCTTTGATGAGTGATAAGGAGGATGCTGTTGAGGATGGAGTTAGGAAGGAGTCAGGTCTGCCACTCTGAGCTGCCTGGAATTCAAGGTAGAATCTGCAGAATACACTCATTCTGTGTGAAGTAATCCTAATTAGTTTTCCCTCTAACTGCTCACCAGACACAGCTCCTTGGTCCTTCCCTCCCTCCATCCCTCCCTTCCTCCCTTCCTTTCTCACTTCTTGATTCTTATCTTAATAATTTGGTAATGTTGTCCTGCTGCTGCTGCTGCTAAGTCGCTTCAGTCGTGTCCGACTCTGTGCGACCCCATAGACGGTAGCCCACCAGGCTCCCTCGTCCCTGGGATTCTCCAGCCAAGAACACTGGAGTGGGTTGCCGTTTCCTTCTCCAATGCATGAAAGTGAGAAGTAAAAGTGAAGTCGCTCAGTCGTGTCCGACTCTTAGCGACCCCATGGACTGCATGCAGCCTAGCAGGCTCCTCCATCCATGGGATTTTCTAGGCAAGAGTACTGGAGTGGGGTGCCATTGCCTTCTCCGAATGTTGTCCTAAATAACCCTATTTTAATTCCTTAACCCGATTTTCCAGTAAGTGCTGCGTAGCAGTTTCACCTCCCCTGTTTTATCTTTGGCTCATTGCTTCTCTCCTGCCATCCATCAGCTTTGTGTCTGGTGACTCTTTCTGCTCATCCTGGAGGGATTGTGCAGAGAGAGCTTGGAGCCTGGGTCCTATGGGCAGTCAACTAACTGGACAGCAGGGATGTGGTGACAGGGACACCAGTAAATCCAGCTCTGTTTCTCTATTTCGCAACAGCAGGAAGAAATCAGAGACTACTCTGGCTAATGGAATCTAGAATCAACTTTTCTTGCATAAATGTGTGGTGACAGGTACAGCCTGCTCTTGGGGCTGTTAGCACATCACTCCCCCGGCTCTGTTTTCGCTTCTGAAAAGCTGGGACAGTGACGTCCTTGTATCTACAGAGTCTTCAAAAGGGCCTCCACACATTGAGAAAGGTTGAGACAACTTAAATAATCATGTTGAGCCTGATAGTCATCATTGGAGATTTGGAGGAGCAGTTATTTTAGAGAGGACTCAAGGGGGCGATTGTAATTTACCCTCTGAAAAATTTGAACCTTCAAATATCATACAAGAACTCAGAAGCTTTCTGATTTTCCTCTCTGGGCCTAAGTAGAACGTCTAAAGGAAAGCCTTGTTCTGTTTCCAGATCGCCGAGGGAATGGCGTACATCGAGAGGAAAAACTACATCCACCGGGACCTACGAGCCGCTAATGTGTTAGTCTCCGAGTCTCTCATGTGCAAAATCGCAGACTTTGGTCTTGCTCGAGTGATTGAAGATAACGAGTACACAGCCAGAGAAGGTATGTTCCCAGAGCCATCTTTAGGTGTTTGGTTATTGTTTAGTTTTGTTTTGTTTTTGCCTATTTTTAACAAAGCAATTACAATAGGCATCAAAAAAAAATTCATTTGGTACAATATTCAAAATGTACCATAGTTGCATTTTGTGGTATATCCTAATTGTTTTCTTTTTAAAAAATTACTCTTTCGATTATCTCTGTATGATAATTTTATAAAATTTAAAAATGCTGTCATTTGTATTTCAATTAAGCAAGGCAAAACAAGAAGAGGCTTGGCAGAATCGTAATTCTTTGTTCATACTACATGTCAGAGCTTTTCACCCAATGAGGTACACTTTGCTTCACTGTAGAAAAAATATTTGTAACAATAATTCTATACTATACTATTCAAGGCTGTATTCTGGCCTTTTAACTGTCGGGTTGCCCAAAAATTTCGTTCAGTTTTCTCCATTGCATCTTGTGGAAAAACCCGAATGAACCTTCTAGCCAACTCAATACAAATTAAAACATGGAAATTATCACACACACACAGAAGTAAATGTAACACTACAAAAGCACACTCCTTTATTTCCCCACGTTCCATATTGTACGTGGAAACCAAAGAACACCCGGAGCAGTGTAAATCCCCGAGTCCCTGGCCTGCCGCTCCGAGGCCAGCCCCCCTGGCGCTGCACTGGCCTCTCCTGTTGGAGACTGTTCTGTGTTGCTTGGGATCTGAGGACTCCAACAGTCTCATTCCTAAAAGTCCAGTGAGTAGTTTTTGAGGGTTTTTTGCAGTGCTTTCCTACTGAAAGAGTCAAGCGCTTCCTTGACATTCCTAAGACTTGTTAAGGATTGATTTAACAGCATGTGTGTTATTTCTGGAAGGTGCCCACAGAATTCATAGATGTGACAAACAGACTGAAAACATTGTTTTGATTTGCGAAACATCTCTTGCATTTGTCACGCTTAAGGTGGTTCTCCTGCCTCAAGTTTCAGGACTCTTTGGTGGACTATAGTTTATCTTTGGCCTTAATCACCTTCAGCAAAATGGCAGATCAAGGAAAACAGTTTGAGAAGAAGTAGGTAAAAGGAAAAGACCTTAATGCTGAGAAAGACTGAGGGCAGGAGGAGAAGGGAGTGACAAAGGAGGAGATGGTGAGATAGCATCACCTGTTCAATGGACAGGAGTTTGAGCAAACTCTGGGAGGTAGTGAAGGACAGGGAGACCTGGTGTGCTGCAGTCTGTGGGGTCACAGATAGCCAGACACAACTGAGCAACTGAACAACAGCAGCAGCAGTCTGAAAGGCAGTGAGCTTTGCAGCGAGGCAGCTGCTGTTCTAAGTGCTTTTCATACATTACCTCATTTATCTCTACAATAACCCCATATGATAAGTAGTATATTGTTTCCATCTTGTATGTGAGGAAAAAAGAGAGGCTCAGAAGCTTCTGAAGCCATATAGTAAGTGGGAGAGCCAGGATTCAGACCCAGGAGATCAATTTATTACATTGGTTTTGTAGAATTTGACAAGCCTCTGTGTGTTTGTGTGCTCAGTAGCTTCACTCATGTCTGACTCTTTGTGATCCCATGGACTGTAGCCTGCTAGGCTCCTCTTATCCATGGGATTTCCCAGGCAAGAATATTGGAGTGGGTTGCCATTTCCTTCTCCAGGGGATCTTCTCGGCCCAGGGACTGAACCTGGGTCTCCTGCCTTGACAGGCGGGTTCTTTATCACTGAACCACCTGGGATATGCATGTGTTACCCATTCAAAATAAATCACAAAACTTTCCCCTCAAAGAAGGAAAGTGTGAGAGTCACACGCCTTGACTTTTTCGTTTCAGTTCAGAGACCCAGGTAAAGCCCCTGTGTCTTCTCCCCTAGGTGCTAAGTTCCCCATTAAGTGGACAGCTCCAGAGGCAATCAACTTTGGATGTTTCACCATCAAGTCTGACGTGTGGTCCTTTGGGATTCTCCTGTACGAAATTGTCACCTATGGGAAAATTCCCTACCCAGGTACTGCTTACTTACCTATTTCCGTTTGCGGGATATATATGAGAAAAAAGCCGGGTGGTATCAGACATAAAAAAGATGAACAAATATCCAGAGGAAACACAAGGGTGTGAGAACTTTGTCTTTAGTGGAAGGTGTTGTAAAATATGCTTAGACACTTCTCCACCTTCTTGTCTGAGTGCATATCTTTCACTCCACTAATAAATTCCACCACTAACAGCCTAGAATGTGCCTGGCGCGGTCACAGATATTGCTGAAGCAACATGGTTGGAGGACTAGACACGGGGCTCCTCCCAAGCCTCGCACCGGATGGTGGAGGAAACAGACATAGAAATGATGCTGTATGATTCTTTCTTGGTCAGTTCTGAAACAGATTTGTATAATGTACTTTGGAGTCTCTGCCCCTTCAAGAGACAACCACCTCTGTCTGGAAACAAATGATTCTTCAGATCCTCAACTTACTGGCTGTGGGGACATCATCCAATATTTCCAGATTCCTAACATCTTCCCAGCCAGATTCTGCCAGCCCTCCCTTTTCCAGAACATGGAAGCAGAGGGACTTTTCCCCAAAGCCTTCTCTTTCTTGTTAATGTTGGGCTTTTCACAAAATCAATGGATATGGCCAGTTTAAAAGTAAATCTTTAATGTTTAAATCATTCCCTCATTCAAAAATCTCAGGGTGCTAAGCATTCCCAAGGTGCTGGATGGAGCAGTCCCAGCTCCTCCCTTGAAAGCTAATAGTTGAGTATTGATTACAATCATTTATAATAATCACTGATAATAAGGACTGTATGTAGGATGGGAAGTATGCTGTCAGGGTGTGATGGTTTAGGAATGGGGTGGGGGGATGGGTTGCAGGTTCTAAAAGCGATCTGGTTGCAGCAGGGACTCAGTGCCTTGACAGAGAGCCCCAGGGGCTGTCCAGGGCTGGGTGTCCCGTCGGGGAAACAGCCAGAGCACAGGGTCCCAAGCAGGGGCAGGAGGTGTGGGGATGACGTGGAGCCGATGTGAGCCTCAGAGGCTGCCCAGGGGCTTCACCTCTGACTTTGCAAGAGACGGGAGACTTTGGGGTGGAGCAGTGATGTGGCCTCCAGGCTCCTAGTCACCTTTGCTGCTGTTGGACCTGGAGGGCTGGCAGGAGGGGGCAGCCTTTGGGGTGGGGCCTACACAGTGGGCTGACGGTCCCATGAAACCCTCCGGTGCCAGATTTCATATTCTGACGGCTGCTCTGCTCTAGACACCGAAGTTAATGAATAAAACCACCGCAAAATGGGGACAGTGTTTCTGAATCAGCCCAGATATCTATCTATAATCTATAGCCTATGGAGAAAGATTATATACTTTGCCTCTATATGACACCTGATCAATAAACATACAACCTCACAAGTGTTGTGCGGTAGGTATTGCACGCTCCACAGTGATGTGTGGACGAGGCTCTGGGGCTCAGAGAAGGAGATTCTGGCCGAGAGCCACGTCACTGGCCACCTCGCCCTCACCTGCTGGACTTACCACCATCATTCGTTTCCAGAACGTCTCCATCTTCCCAAATTGGTACTGTACACATTAGACCCTAACTCCCCGACCCGTCTGCCCCCCTCCAGCCCCTTGTTGTTGATGATCTTGTTGTTTATTCACTCAGTTGTGTCCAACTCTGTGCGACCCCCTGGACTGTAGCCCGCCTCTGTCCACGGGTACTCCAGGCAAAAATACCGGAGTGGGTTGCCATTCCCTTCTCCAGGGGATCTTCCCGACCAAGGCATCAAACCCAGGTCTCCTATATTGCAGCGGATTCTTTACCACTGAGCCACCAGGGAAGCCTGCTAAAATGGCTGAATGAGCATGTTTTATGATCCCATTTAATGATGGAGAAAAATACTATTAAAATGACCTCTTTTTTTCCCCTTAAAGCTCTTCTCAGTGTCAAAGACGGACAGTTCAGTATCTGAGCTAACCTGAGACAAGCGATTATAGTAAAAGCCATCTTCCACAGTCAGCAATCCTGCAGAGCCCAGCAGGAATAGTGGGTGCCCTGGGCTTCCCAGGTGGAGCTAGTTGTAAAGAACCCATCTGCCAATGCAGGACGGAGAAGGCAATGGCACCCCACTCCAGTACTCTTGCCTGGAAAATCCCATGGACAGAGGAGCCTGGTGGGCTGCAGTCCGTGGGGTCGCTACTAGTCGGACACGACTGAGCGACTTCGCTTTCACTTTTCACTTTCATGCATTGGAGAAGGCAATGGCACCCCACTCCAGTGTTCTTGCCTGGAGAATCCCGGGGACGGGGGAGCCTGGTGGGCTGCCGTCTATGGGGTCGCAGAGTCCGACATGACTGAAGTGACTTAGCAGCAGCAGCAGCAGCCAATGCAGGAGATGTTTAAGAGACACAGGATGGATCCCCAAGTCAGGAAGATCCCGTGGAGAAGGAAACGGCAACCCACTCCAGTATTCTGGAGAATCCCATGGACAGAGGAGCCTGGTGGGCTACAGTCCATGGGGTCACAGAGTCGGACACAACTGAAGTGACATAGCATGCAGGGACGCTGGTTCCCTCCCCGGAGCCTGCCGAGCTCTGCCTCTTCTTGTCCTGAGGATAATTTGAGGAGTGGAAATGAAACAGTTGGTCTAACTCACTTAAGGATCCTGACTTCTTTAAGTAAACTTGCAATGAAAAGCTGATTTTGAAAAAGTATTGGGAGATAATGGGTGAGAAAATGATGTGTGTTTTTTTTTTTAATTACTGGTAGAAGCTAGGGGGAAAAATAGTGCAAAAGACAGTGAGATGAAATATTAGAGTTGGGCTTGTTTATTCACAAGATCTGTCAGGTCCAACATCCTTTTGTCGTTAAAGAGAACTCGCTCTGCCTTCTGCTTATCACATTCATGGTTTTGACTTTGGCAGCTGATGCTGCCTAGATCCTCTTTGTACTAACCACCTTTATATGATTACATTGCTTACAGAAATGTCCTTAGCCCCTCTACCAGTTTTGGGAGCTGCTGTAACAAAATACCACAAACTGAATCGCTTATACAACAGAAATGTATTTTCTCGCAGTTCTTCAGGCCAGGAGTCCAAGATCAAGGTGTCGACAGGATTGCTTTCTCCAAGGCTCATCCTTGGCCCTTGACACAACACCTCCATTTGTCTTCTCTCTGGCTTTTCCCTGCATCCCCATGTTCTAATCTCCTCTTCTTATAAAGACACCAGTCAGATGGGGCTTAGGCCCATCCTAAAGGCTTGGTCACCTCTTTACAGGCCTTCTGTCTAAACGCAGTTCCATTCTGAGGTCCTGGGGGCTAGGTCTTCAGTATAGGAATTTCCAGGATAGCGGTGGCTGTGGGAACACAGTTCAGCCCACAGCATCCTCAGACACTTGCTCCAACCAGGGATGAAGGAGGTGGGTACCACGGTGTCGCATGACCTAAAGTCTGGCTTCTAAACAGTACCTGTGGCTTTTTTGCCTCCAGGGAGAACTAACGCGGACGTGATGACCGCCCTGTCGCAGGGCTACAGGATGCCCCGCATGGAGAACTGCCCAGATGAGCTCTATGACATCATGAAGATGTGCTGGAAGGAAAAGGCAGAGGAGAGGCCGACGTTTGACTACCTACAGAGCGTGCTGGATGACTTCTACACGGCCACCGAGGGCCAGTACCAGCAGCAGCCTTAGTGCCGAGGACTCAGGCCACGCACATGACCGCCGCCTCCCTCCAAAGGGGAAAACAACAATCCCCGGTCACTAGTTATTTCCTGGGCTGGCTTCCCCGGCTGTCCTTGGTTCCTTCACATAGGACTAAAACTCAGGAAGGGCTTCTTCCACGGGAAAGGATTCTCCTTTCAAGGGCGATATGCCCACCAACCTGCACCCAGCAGGCACACTGGCTCTGCGTGCGAGTCCAACACCTGACATGGGTTTCTGAGAAGACAACACCTATCCCACCAAAGTGCACACACATAGGCCTCTTGTTTACAAGGGGGCATGTGACTCAGAGGTTCGGAGGCCATTTCAGTTATTTCACAACTGAAATAGCCAGATGTCTTCACTGCACTTCCTTGTATGTTCTCTGTGCTTGAGCTTATTTGTTTAAAATAAAAAAAAAAAAATCTACTAATCCAACCTGTTAGATTTTGCAGGTGAAGTCGGATGCTTCCATGTCCTTCCCAGATTTCTGTGACCTCCCACCCCCTGAAATCTGGACTGGTCAGCACTTCCTTCCGTGGAGATCACTCAGAACCCCAGCCTGGTAGAGGAATCTCTTTCCTTGAAAGGGTCATCAGCAAGCAGGCAGGGCCACCATGTTAAGCCACACGGATTCCCCAGCCACCCAGGTTTGCCCAGCTTCCCTGGAAGGGAGCTTCAGGAACTGCTCTGCCAATAGAAGGAATGTTTTTTAACAGTCCAGCTTTTCAATTCCACAATTTCCCCATCCAGACTTCTTTGGACCTTGTAGTTTGGACGAACAAGATGATTCTAATCTCTGCGGAACCTTCTGGGGCCTTACAAAACATCAGAGCTTTCTTTACTGCTTCCAGTGATTCTGAACATTATTTTATTGATCAAGTATTCATTTTAGTTGTGCTCTAGGAAGTAAAAATGCCGTATTCGGGGGCTATTTTTGTGATTCAGCCATCTTTTCTAAATTGTGTGTGGTCTGTGTGAGTCTATTTATATGAGGCTATGCTGGAAACTAAATGAGTGAGGAGGCTTTTCTGAGTCACTGGACCAATTAGATAGAGGTTTTGTTTGTTAAATTTTTCTACTGTAGCTTGAATGGAAAATGTCATATCACAATTCACCTATGCTGTTTGTGTATATACCTAATATTTCTATTTTTGATCTTATTTTAATACACCTGGGTCAGTAACATCTCAAATTTTTCACTGGTGTTTAACATTTCCAACTGTCAATATAAAAATGGGTACCAGTGGTGGGGGAGTGGGGGTTTGGAGGTGAATCCATTGGTTACATCGTTTGAAAAATGTGTACAAGTTCTGCCTCCATCCTTTGAGTGTTTTCAGATTGGAGAACTGAGGAATTGGTGGCCTGGACACCCATCATCCCTGTCGGGGGGCCCAACAGGATTTGTTTTCAAATAGGCTTAGTAAACTATATGCATGTGTGCTCAGTAGCTCAGTCCTGTCTGACTCTTTGCAACCCCAGGGACTACAGCCCACCAGGCTCCTCTGCCCATGGGATTCTCCAGGCAAGAATACTGGACTGGGTTGCCGTTGCCTCCTGCAGGGATCTTCCCAACCCAGGGATCAAACCCACATCTCCTGTGTCTCCTGCACTGGCAGGTGGCTTCTTTACCACTGAGCCAGCAGGGAAACCGGGCTTATCTACCAAGCACCATTACAATTTCACTTTGTATGTGTTGCCTAGGTGTTGGGTGCCTGGAGAAAAGGACAAAATATTCTGCTTTCCCCTAAATTTTAACTTCCTTTCCCATATAATGTTTTTTAAAGGTCCATTGTAAAGTATTCTAAAATTCTCAACTCACAAGAGCCACCTTCACAAAGGTGAACTATTATCACCATCTAATTCCTGCAGAGCTGGTGACGTGACTCACCACGCTACGTTTTTTTACATACACACACCTGTTCACACTCCATTTCAGAAGCTCATACATGACCCAGCATCCAGAGAGAGCATAAGGAATCCCCAAAGCAAAACAACATCTCTAGGAAATGACTAAATTCACCTTTACCTGTTTCTCCCCATTCTGCTTCCTCTGGCAGTTTTACATTCAACTGTCCCCCCACCCTTCACCCCACCCCCAGGTCAAGTCTGAATTCCTTTGCCTTCAGCATCTCTGCTGTCACCTGGGCTTCCTCGCTTGTTCCTGACCTGCGTCCAACTAGGTGGGGCTTGGCAGACAACATGCACTGTTAGGGTTCCTGACTGGCAGAACCAGGGCCTGGGCAGGTACTTGTTTAATCTCGTGGTCCTAGAGACGTGCAGGCTGGTTACATCTTCATGTCCCAGGTCATTATTGAGAATTTGAAAAACAGAATGCCCACCCCCACTTCCACCCCCAAGATCCTGACTCTGTTGTTCTGCACTGGGTCGGGGAGATACAGGGGTGTCAGTGAACTTAAAAGCTTCCCAGGAATCTCAGGTGAGCACAAAGCATGCCCAGGTTCAAGAGCCAGCCCCAGCTTTGACCTGTATTGCAAAGTGATCTGCACAAAAGAAGACCTTCTCTTTCCCTAGATGCTTGCCTTCCCAAAGGTGGCTGTAGGCGTAGAGGAGGAAGCAGCAGGAGGAAGTGTGGCTTTTTCCTTTCTTATGAACAGGAAGCTTGCTGCACCTAAAGTAGAGCTCGTAGCCCTGACATGTGTCCCTGGGAGGAGGGGACACTTGGTGCTTCCATAGGCCCTCCAGAAGGCTTCTCGGGGTGCTGTCAGAATCCCGCCAGTAAAGCATGTCTGGGTCTGCCTTTAGGGGACACACTACACCCAGGAGTGTAGAATAGGGTTGATTAGAGGACGGGCCATATTCGCTTACACAACGTGACAGATCACGGGCCCTGAAAAATGTGAGCTCATTTCTCATCTTGCCTGTGCTGAAGGCTTTCCTTTTGCTC
The DNA here is from genome assembly GCA_006408695.1 of Aepyceros melampus. Taxonomy (NCBI): domain Eukaryota; kingdom Metazoa; phylum Chordata; class Mammalia; order Artiodactyla; family Bovidae; genus Aepyceros; species Aepyceros melampus. Next base: position 146,265 of record SJXQ01003283.1, on the reverse strand, counting down.
AAACAAACTATAGCCGAGGAAGCTGCAGCTAAAAGGAAGCGAAGCACCAGCATCCAGTAAATTCAACTGAATTAAAACAATTGCTCATCCTATGGGTCAGCCCCCCACCCTTCCGATTTTAGAGCCACTTTCCATGCCCACGCTTAATTCCCATCAGAGCATCTCTCACACCACCCACCTGTTCCCCCACTCTACCTGCCTTTCTACTTCTGCTGGTTGAATGAAACATCAGTTCTCTGTCGCTACGCTTTGACTACCTGAAGTTTTCTGATGAACTGGGGGTGCCTTGCCTTTCTTCCCGATGGCAATAATGACTATAGATACACTCACCATTCTCTCCATTCAGTGCTTTGGCACTTTAAAAAAAAGATCACCTTGAACTCAACAGTCACTCCGGAATACCTGGACATGAGGATCTCTTATTCACGGCTGAGAAATCAGTTGCATTCAGGGCCACGAAAGGAATAGAGTGGTTTCTCTTCATATTTTCTTGCAAAATAAAACAAGTGAAATTCCCTTACAATGGCATCTTTGTGACTCGGCAAGATGTTCTAGGCAGGCAAAGGAACTACTTATAAGATGCCCCACTTGAAGTCCAGACAGATGTGAGAAAAAATTTCTTCTAAAAATTTTAATTTGGGGAGAAAAGTCATGCAAGTATTTAACTCACCATTCACCCTTTTTAAAAAGACAACTTATGGAAACTATGCTTTTGAATGAATTGCTTTGAAAACATTTGTACTCCATTTCATGACATTGAGGTTGTATTAAACTGATGAAAATTTATCCCAGAAAGTCCTAATCTGAGAGATGTGTAAGAGGGAAGCCTTCCAGTTTAATTTCCTGTATTCTTATGAATCTAAATAGTTGGAGTAGGAGCAAGTGCCAAAAATGTCACAGGGTCCTCAAGATGGTCACCAAGTGATCTTGAATATTTCCCTTAAATCTGGAAATGATAGAGGCAGGCTTGGGCCTCCATCTCTAGGCCACTGATAAGATTTTTCAGATATAATCTGTATTGGTCATTGTGCCCTGTTAATACAAAACTTCTAGAATCAAAGGTGGCTTTATTTACAGCACTGAAAGTCAATACCATGTCACAAAACAAAAAAATTCGTGAATTTTTAAATTACACTTTATGCTTGGGTTCAGACAAGTTCTTAAGCCCTCATCTGCTAACCTCAGGGTCAGAAGTGTTTCTGATTTAAGGTTTGGTTTTTTGTCTTTACTTGAAAGGCTAATACAATAAATTGGAGGAGGAAATGGCAACCCACTCCAGTTTTCTTGCCTGGAAAATCCCATGGATGGAGGAGCCTGGTTGGCTACTGTCCATGGGGTCGCAAAGAATCGGACACGACTGAGTGACTTCACAATACAATAATACAATAAATATACTGAATATTTAGGGATTTCTCTCAGTGAACACTGGAGAAGAAACCACTAAACAAATAAAACACTTCTGTAGGAAAAATGCCTGAGTTCATAGGAAGTGGAGTGAATATAGCCTATACATAGCTTCAGATCAGGTTTTACCACCAAATGAGTTCTTTAAATATGTGTAGTTTGGGGTATTTTGGACATCCAGGGCTAAGGCGATAGCCTTAGAGAAGTGTCCAGTTCAAATTGACCAACATGGGGGTGTGGTTACTCAAAACTTATTTAATGCAGCTATGTTGCAAGATTCAAAATATTTATGCATCTCTTTGAAACAACACGTGTGTGTATTAATTGCTCAGTCATGTCCAACCCTTTGTGGCCCCATGAACTGTAGCCCACCAGGCTCCTCTGTCCATGGAATTCTCAGGCAAGAATACTGGAGTGGGTTGCTGTTTCCTCCTCCAAGGGGTCTTCCCAACCCAGGGATCAAACCCCAGTCTCTTATATTGGCAGGTGGATTCTTTACTGTCTGAGCCACCAGGGAAGCCCTGAAGCTACATAGTCATTAAAACACTCTCTGATCAAATGCACTTCAGGAAGGCCTGGGACTTTGAAGTTCAAGTGGGAAGAAATGTCTAGTGGTTTTAGTGACCGCAAAGATGCCAGTGAACTGTGGTTGCTGAAATAGATAATGGGCGCAGTACCGGGCAAAGACCACAAACAAGGAGATGCTCTTTCACGAAAGACCACAAGGGGGCGTTCCGTTCAATTCTGATCACTGATGGTGGACTCCCAAATCTAACTGCCCTGGAAGTCACTCTGATGTGAGCAAGGGGATACAGGTGACATGTTAAACACTTGCCCTGTCAAGGGATTTGAATCCATCTTTGTAAGGCACTTTTTCCCCAAAGTGGGTCATCACTCCTAATTTCTCGTCAATGTGTTTAGTCTGAAAGAACCTTATTCCGTAGTTAAGAGTGGTCATTCATTACAGCGCTTCACTGAACTCAGTTTCAGGCGGCCGGCTTTAAGGGGACAAGGGCAGTGATGACCTGCAAGTGCAGGAAAATGATTATAAGGGGGGAAGGTGAAGAGGATCTTTCTGTGGAGAGGTGGTGGGGCTGGTTACAAAGACAGACCTGGATAAACAGCAAAAAGGCTTTGTAAAGAAGTGACCTTCAGGACTGGCTTAGAGGAGGGACAGGGCGCTGGCAGCGGAAGAGAAGGCTGCAGGGGGTTTCAGAGAGAGGCTGAGGCGAGGGGGGAGGAGGGCGGCAAAGTGGGGGGTGGACATCAAAGGATAGAGCCCCCAGACTGTAGAGTTAGGGTATGACTCGCAATCTTAGAGGCCTCGGAATTGCCTCTTCATCACAGATTCTCGGCCCACCCCTGAGTTTCTGGTTCTGGGACAGAGCATCATCTTCCCTTCTTGGGATCCCTCTCTGGGACCACCCTTGGCTCCAAGAGAGAAGGAGGTGACAGAGGACGAGACGGTTGGATGGCATCATCAACTCAATGGACATGAGCAAAGTCCAGGAGGCAATGAAGGACAGGGAAGCCTGGCGTGCTGCAGTCCATGGGATCGCAAAGAGCTAGACACGGCTGAGTGACTGAACAACAACCACAAGATCTCACGCTTGGGAACCATATCACAATACAATACCAGCTATTCATCTATTCAGTCAACAGGCAGGTGTGGATCACCTGCATGTGCCAGGGACCGTGCTGGGTGCTGGCTGGTTGGAATGCACTTCATTCTAAAGACACCCTGACACGAATGCCCCCCCACACACACACATCCACAGTCCCATTTGTCACTTAGCTCTCTGAACAACAGCTCCCCATCTGTCAACAGCTTTAAAAATATCCCAATCATATTCCAGAGAGCTGCTCAGTCTGTAATAGTAAATAAAGAAAAGGAGAGTGTGAAAAACTTAAAAATCAGATGAAAAACCTAAACTCCAGAGAATCAAATAAAAAATAAATATTTTTCTTCTTATCAATCAATTCTCTGAGAAGAGAATTCACACATACACAAATTTCTGGAACAAGAGCTGTGGATGAGAAAATAGGCTCCCAGGTCCCCAAGGACAAAGCTGAGACAAGATGAAGTGAAAACCCTGCGAGCTCCTCACAGGAGAATTGAGGGTGAGTGGGGCAGTGAGCATTCCCCGCCAGACACACAGACGATGTGCGTGAGGTTTAACCTCTGAATGTGAAACCCAAGAAAGAAATTCCGTGTTATTATGCCACATAATACAAAACGAGGGCTGAACTCTCTCCTTGGAGAGAAAAATAATTTTAAAACAAAAAATGACAGAAATTCTATTTCATTCTTTTAATGCACAACCTCTGGTTAAATGTCTAAGAGTCTAGCCTCTGGGGTTTTCTGTTTTCAGTCACCTGTGTTAACTGTTTAATGAATATTTCAGATAGCATGGTGGTGTGATTAAGCAGAGATCTTAGGGAAAAATACAAGTTCTCACTGTTCTGCCCACTTAGGAGAGCTCCTGAGCGGATAAGGTGACTAGTGCCACCCAGGATGGGGAGTCATCTCTTCCTGTATTGTCTTGAACTATGTGGAATTGAGTCAGTTGCACAATTTCTCAGTAAAGGAGTAAGAATTTGTGCTGAGAAGTGCAGCACCCAGGTTCTGAATTAGACATCATTTCTATGAAAGCCTGTTTCTTACTAAGCAGCTCATTTTGCTTAGCTTCTTGGCTGTTGATCCCTGGTTTATTTGCGTAGTCTGGACAACGTCTTCCCCTTCCTTTTCCTAGGCTGCCCTCATACAGCTTGCCCAGTTTTGTAAAATCCAAACATGAATCAAGGGCTTCAAAAATATGGCTGCTGTCCTTGGACCTAGCTCAACTCCTAGCAATCTTAAATATGTGAAATAAGGAGAAAGTGCTTAAAGAACTTGTAGACTCAGAGGTACTCATTTCATCACTGTAATTCTAAAACGTTGAAACAGATAATTTTGAGAGACAGTTTATTTAGTCCCTATGTGTCGAAAGGTCTGTTCTGCATCCAGAATTGCACACTGAAGATACTTTTGAGCCAATTCAACTCTAAAGGAAAGGTTAATTCGATGGGGACATTTCAAGTAATATATATGTAATAACATGGGAAAAGCATCCAAGATGTATTGTTAAATAGAAATGATCAGGATATGAAATTATTTACAAAGAACGAGTAAACCTGTTTTTTAAAGAGGAAATATAAGAAAAAAGTATGCAAAATAATAATTAAAAAATAAACACTTTCAGAGAACACATGCATAGTAACAAATATTGACAAAGTAACGAAGGAAACAAAGTGGACTGCTTCTTTTTCTTTCTATTTTCATCTATCTTTCAGTTTTCATTATTAACATATTACTCCAGTAATGGAAAAGTCATGCTCACAGAATAATGGTGTGAAATCCCATTTGTAGACTGAACTGCTTAGAAAGAAAAAAATACATTCATGGAGGTATGTCAAAGGTACACAGAAGCCAGCTGAAAAATCCCCCAAGGGCCAAAGCTGGAAAACTGTGAGTAACAAACTAAATAAAGTAGTATTGAGTTATAACCCAGAGGGTAAAATAAATATTCATGAGTCTACACTGTTATAAATAAATAAACTAGTGAATAAATGGAGGAGAAAAGAAAATTTTCCATTGCAGAAGAATTCCAGATGATTAACGTAATAGATACTTCACTTTCCAAGAGGTGAATCATCACACCCACCTCCTCAAGTTCTCACTGTGCAAAGTAACTTCCTTCCAAGGAGAAAAGTATAGAAAAGGAGGGGAAAGGCACATTGACAGTGGGGAAACAGGAAGCCTGACAAGCACCCAAGAGGAAGGTCAGTGTACACAGAGATTGGTCACACCGATAATGTGACTTGTAGACACTTATGAATTGAGAAAGAAGCACGGAAGAATATACATTACCATGTGTCAAATAGATAGCAGGTGGAATTTTGTTGCATGACACGGGGAGCAGCGCTCTGTGACAACCTAGAGGGGTGGGATGGGTTGGGAGGTGGGAAAGAGGTTCAAGAGGGAGGGGACATACGTATACCTGTGGCTGACTTACGCTGATGTATGGCAGAAATCAACACAATATTGTAAGCAATTATCCTCCAATTAAAAATAAATTAATGTCTTAAATAGTGTGCACCCTGGAAAAGGAAATGACAACCCACTCCAGAATTCTTGCCTGGGAAATCCCGTGGGCCTGGTGGGCTACAGTCCATGGGGTCTCAGAGTCGGACACGCCTGAGCACACTGTGCACCCTGACACTAGGCGAGGAGGCGGCCTGGCACCTGTGTGGTCTTCCTCCCCTAAATCCATAACCAAAGGAGCACCAGACACTTACCCCGTCAGTACCCTGGCAACCACCACGAGGAGCTCGAGGGCACAGGGTGGCGACGTGTCCAGCAGTCATCTGGAGGGGATCCTGGGACAGGAAAAGGACATGAGGTAACAACTAAGGAAACTGGATCAGGTCTGGACCTCAGCTAATAGTAAGTTAACATCACTTCGTCGGCTGTGACAGGTGTGCCTCACTAAAGTAAGGGAGCAATAATGGGCACCTGGAGGCAAAGTGCACGAGAGCCCCCTGTACTAGCTCTGAGATGCTTATGTAAACCTGAAACTGTTCTAAAGTTTATTAGCATCAACAGCAATGGAAAAGTAAACTAGTTCCAGGAGTCTTGGTTCCCAGAAGCCATAAAGAGCTACCAACCCACCATTTACTCAGTTACATTATTCAGACAGTCCGCTTTGTCTCAAGTGTAGATGCTTATTCACAAAGTTAACACTTCATTAAGAACAGAAAGTGAAGGGAATATTTTTATCTGATTTCTGGAAAACACAAAAGAAACATGTCCCTGACAAATGGACTGAAAAAGAATTCCAATCAATCCTGAGGAAGACAGTGCCATCTAGTGTTCTGTCACATAAATGACCCAGAGGCCGTCTGGTTACTTCATCAGCTATACCTTACCTTACATCTGAACACAAAACTGAAAGAAAAATTAAATGAAAGCACTTTTCCCCCACCTTCCCCAGAAGTCCTTTTAATACCAAATGGCTTGAGCCATAAAATTGCAATAACTTGGTTTCACTTACAAGCTCAGCCTAGAATCTTGTTTATAAAATATTTTAAATATTTTAAAATATTCAGTCCAGTAATAATGTGTATGAAAGGATCTTATCAGAAATCCAAAGTGATGAAAAAGTCAGTAAGAGCCACTTTAAAAAGTTACAAATTAACTTAAGCCTTCTAAGATAGCAGAATTGAGATCTCTCAATTACAAGTGTCTGTTCTAGAAACCATAAAGCTATATATTAATATTGTGTTATTTAACTTTTTACCCTAACACTTACATAAAATTCCCTTGTTTAATAAGTCCATGCTTATATTAATATCAGATTGTTATTCATAAAGTTATACTTTTATTAAGAATAAAGAAAGAGGGAAAATAAGGTCAATTATGGTCTAAAACATCTCAAGGGAAACAACTGAAATGATTAATTAACATATATTGGTTATAAACCTGAATATTTTTTCAAAATATGTCATTAAAAAAAAGAAACACAGCTGAAATAACTGGCACGTTTCAATTGCAAATAACCAAAGTAGCAGATTGTCTAGAATATAAATGGCAAAAATTTATTCCCCTCCCCCCATATTTTCCTATATACTTGGCATATAGAATAGATGGAAAAAATCACTTCAGTTGTTAATTTGATTGACACTCTTTGTAGTCTTCTAACCACCAAGGCATGTTAAGATAGACCCCTGGAGAGATTATGTCTGTAAGATGTGTGTCCTTTGGTTAGGAAGTCATCTTCCATAACGGAAAATAATCTGAGAAAGAATATATATATATACACACATATATATGTACAGATATAAAGACTTCCCTGATGGCTCAGAAGGTAAAGAAACTGTCTGTAATGCAGGAGACCGGGGTTTGATCCCAGGGTCTGGAAGATCTAAGGGCACAGCAACCCACTCCAGTATTCTCGCCTGGAGAATCCCATGGACGGAGGCGCCTGGTGAGCTACAGTCCATGGGGTTGCAAAGAGTCGGACACAACTGAGCAACTAAGCACATACAAGGATCTCTTAGCATCAGAGTCTTGGGACTTCGAAAGGATGGGAAAGCCCAGGGAGGCCGAGGAGAGGCAGCTTTTCTAGGACAAAGCACCAAGAGGCAGAGCTGCCATCATCATCTCCAACAGATACAGAAGGACTAGCTGGAGCTCAAAGAGGAGCAGGCTAGTGTCTCCGGGGTGCTTGGAAGGAGTAGTCTTTGGCTGTGATAAGATAATCTCTTGAAGGATGCTGGGTCTTCAGGGAGGAAGAGAGATTGCAGTGCTCTGTGTTCTCCAGAGAGAATGAGGTTTCAACAGAAACCCCCCACCGCCCCCCGCCCCGCAACTCCCAATAGCAAAAGGGGCGGTGACATCAACTTTAGAAAACACAATGTGAGGGCTGTGAGTTAAGTTTTACTGGGGGCAAAATGAGGACGGCAGCCCAGGAGACAGCACCTCAGCTCTGAGAGACTGCTCCAAAGAGACAGTGGGGGAAGGTCAGTATGTGTGTGATTTTGGTGATGGGAGAGTACATGCAATCAAGCACAAATTTTCCCAGAAACTTTCTGCTAGTCACAAGGAGCAGTGGTCTCCATGAAGGGTTTTAGTGCTTTTTCTAGACCCGAGGAGATATAAGAATTGGGCTCATAAAATCGGCTCCTGAAAATACCAAACTACCTGAAGACCTGTCCTGCCAGTTTCTCCCTTCTCCCCTCTACCCGAGCACAGCCTTCCTCATTTCTGCTCTCCACCCTGAGCTCCTTTCAGGAGGTGTTGAAAGTCAGCAGCTGCAGTAGTTCATGATTTCAGCCTTGTAGAGGCAAGTGCCTATGGCGAGTGCCCACTTGTAGTTGACAGTGAGCTTAGTCAAATTTTCTCTGAGAAACATCCATTTACAGCCATTAGAAGCTGATTAAAAAACAAATGAAAATCAGAGATGATACAAGCCTTTCCCTGTTGACTCAACGAAGTAGGATTTCAGTTTTCATGTAACTCTGCATCATTTTGCTATACAGCAATTTTAGGAGCTGTTCACTGATTTGCAGAGCTGGATACGTCACTGTAATTATAGAGAGCAAGCAGATCTGCCCATTAGTGCCATCTGTAGGTGAGCTGAGGTCACCGAGATTTGTAATTGAATTGAGTCTGGAGTACACGTCACTGCAGGTGTGAACACAACTCCCCGTCAGCTGGCCAGGCAGATTCATGACCAAGGGGTTATTTGATTAAATTTTCAAGTAAAAAAAACCCCTAGGGAATCTCTTCAAACTTGCAGTGAGATTGTGCAATGCTTTAAATTTGCTGTAATAAATTTCATGCCAATCTTGAGTCCTTGGAATTAATAAAAACACATAAAGATATATTGGGCTGTGAGTTCTGGAACCTTGTGCAGAATGGAAGGGACGTTCTCCAGGAAGCAGGGTTGGGAGGGAGGGCAGAGAGGGTCCTGAGGGCGGGTTTCAATCTTTCTGCCAACTTGGGATCCCCAGTTTCTGCTCCAGGGACTTTTCTGGTTGTGATAGACCCTCCAGATTTGGTGTGGGGTTCGGGGGGAGGGTGCCCTGTGGCTGCAGTTCTCAGATGAGTACAAGGAAATCCTTTGATTCTCCGTTGGTCAGCTTTTCTTATCACAGGAGGGAATGATGACTTCTGAGCTCTTTACCTGTCAGAGCAGAAACCGCATCAACATGTTGGATCGCTGGAAATATGCTCTTAATAACCCTGCAGCTAGGAAATGAAAAAGAAAGAGAAAAACCCACTCTTCTGGCTGCAACTGATTTTCATAAAGCCCATCTGAAGCCACTTGAGAACCAGATGAAGAATATCTTTGAAGTGGGTTTGGAATTAAGCAAAGTAGAAAAGAATCTACTAACAGTAGGGTGCCCTTCCATCTTAGTATCCAAACTGGGACATTTTGGGGGGTAAAAGGGAGAGGTTTCATTAATTACATGGGGAAAGTTTGTGCATCTCCTGGGATTTTCAGTACTGCATACATTTATTTAGGGCTTCCCACAAGGCAACATGGTAAAGAATCTACCCGCCAGTGCAGGAGACAGGACACATGGGTTTGATCCCTGGGTTGGAAGATCCCCTGGAGTTAAGAGATGAAACCCCTCCAGTATTCTTGCCTGGAGAACTCCATGAACAGAGGAGCCTGGTGGGCTACAGTCCATGGGATCTCACAGAGTTGGTCACAATTGAAGCAACTTAGCACCCAATTATGTACAACTTAGCACCCAATTATGTATATTTATTTAAAGATGAAAAATAAGTTAGCATCTCTTATTTACTAAAACTCCATTCTAACAACAACATAAACTTGTTTTATTGAATGTTGCTAGATTCTTTGCTGTAGCCACTTTCAAACAAAAATCCTGGCACTTCTCCAAGCACATCAATGCCAGTATTCTCAGATCTTTAGTCAGAATTACAGCAATAGAAAGTCCTCTTGTAATTATGGAGTATAACACCTTTCCTACTAATCATGTTATATAGCCATGGGAGGAAGTTCGCATCACATTTGTTTACGATTAGGAAAAAATTATTTCTCTTTAATATAATCATAGAATTGTAGAGTTCAAAGGTGAGATCTCACTTAGCCTCAACTTTTATATACTAGGCATCCGAGTCCCAGAGAGGTCAAACCACTTGCTCAAGGACAATCAAGAAGGAAGAACAGAAGTGAAGCCCATCTCTCCCACTACTAAGTCCTGTGCTCTTTCAGCTCTGCACGCAGGCACAGTCACGACTCACCTGCTGCTGTGAGAAGCTCATGGGCTCTGGCTTCCTTTCACGCTGACTGAACATAACAATCAGAATCTTTTTCTGTTGAACATCCTCCCTTTCGTTTGTGGATTTCTTGGTCTATCACATGGTAATATTAATTATAGTAAAAAGAGCCTACATGAGATCTACCCTCTTAACAGGTTTTAAAGTGTCCACTGCAGTATTATTATCTATTGGTGAAAAAGAATGTATATAAATGAATCACTTTGCTGTAAAGCAGAAATTATAGATGTAAATCAACTATACTTCAATTAAAAAAAAAAAAAACAAAACAGCCAGAGAGCTATTTTCCTTGCTCAGCAGAGAGGTTAGCTTTCCATTTTAAACTGTGGTATCTTCAGGTGTTATTCCTTTGCCACCGCTATAAATATAAAAGCCCACTTACTCTTCTAACAGAATTTGTCAATAACTGTTTCTTCCTCACACGGATGTTTGTGGCTGGATGTATATCTTTTTCTGTATAAAGATAAGGCATATGGTGTATGAAGGCATTTTTTTTAAAGATTTATTTATTAACTTTTGTTCTCCATTGCTGAGCAAGCGATCTCTAGTTGTCAAGGCAAGCAGGGGCTACTCTCCAGTTGCAGTGGACAGCTTTCTCACTGTGGTGGCTCCTGGGCTCTAGAGCACAGGCTCAGCAGCTGTGGGACTTAGTTGCCTCGAGGCACACGGAATCTCCCTGGATTAGGGATTGAACAAGCATAGGTTGGAAGATTCTTAATCATTGGACCACCAGGGAAGCCCCGAAGGCAGGATTTTATTCTGTTGATGAAATGCAAAGCTTAATTGAAATTGCTGACCTTATTCCAAAAGTATTTTTATTGAGATATAATTAACATAGAACTCTGTATTAGTTTCCACCATCTCCTCCCCCGTGATGATGTCATCATCATCGCCTCGTCCTGTGTGTTCAGCTCTCACCTCTCTACTGCTTCCTTCCCAGCAACCTTTAAACATCCTTTAAGTTCATCTGAGAAACACAAAAGTCCACTCTCGACCACACGCTGCTGCGCTCTTGCTCTTTGTCTATTTTATCGCCTTTAGAGCCTAACTTTCCAGATGTGTCTGTGCTTGAGGTCTCCATTCTCTCACTCTCCTCTGTAATCTACCTCACACTCCCATCACCTTTGTGAAACTGTCCTTTATCAATTTTTGCTAAATCTAATGGACTCATTCGACTTGTGTCTAATCAGGACCAATTAGCACCTCCCTCATTCTTGAAATATTGTCTTAGTGTCCCCCTCATTCTGGTCTGCTGGTTTTCTCGCTCCCACTTACGGGCTCCCTTCCCCTCAGGATCGGTCTGCTCAGGGCTCCACCCAGCTCAGCTCACCAGTCTCACGCTCCCTGGGCCATCTCACCTATGACTGTGTTGCGATGATCACCTTTATGCTGAGGTTCCCAGGTCCACCTCCCCACCCAAGATTCCTCTCCTAATCTTTAGATCCACATTGTCCAGCTATTTATCAGTTTCTACACATGGAAGGCACACGGCCACTTCAAACATGTCAGATCCAGCTCTACAAACCCTTCTTCAGAGCTCTCTGTAAACGCTCTGTCAGCCGTTCACCACTCAAGATCCTGCCTCACTCTTTATTTACCTTTCCTCCTATTCAACCTACTCACAACTGCAGTAGCATCTTCCTCTGAAACCTGTCATAGTGATAGAACTTCCTCTATCCCCAATCCATTTTAGTTCAAGCTGCGTTCGTTCCTCGACTGGACCCTTTCAATCACTGATCAGCCTCCAGGCTTCCCTCTCCCTGCAGTCCACTCTTAACAGCAGATCCCCTCATCTTACGCGTCTGACCAAACACTCCGATGTTCTCACCTTTGCTGGAAAATAAATGCTACATTCCTTAGCATAGGGTAAAGTATGACCCAACCCTTCTTACCTCACCAGTCCTGTGTCTCTCTTTACATGAACCCAGACTAGGTATTTCATCCACACCTGACTTCTCTCAGCCCTTTTACTATGCCATGCTCTTTCTCAGCTGTGAGCTGGTCCTTGTTCCTGGAAGGTCCCTTCATCTGTTCTCATCCTCTTTAGTACTTCCCTGACCCCTCTACCTCTGGCACCCATCCACAATCTAGTTTATTCTGACCTTTATTTCCAAAATCTGAGTTAGGTGAAACATCTAGCTTTGCAGATAATAAAACAAATATGTATTGAGTTGAAACTGTGATTTTATCATAACCATGTTGAAATTTACAGACAAACATACGATTTACCAAGGCTTGCCTTCAACACAGAGCTCAGCCCTTCACCTCTTATGGAACCAAATTCCTAATAAGCTCTTAAAGGATCAAGCATATATTAAAAGAAATAGACCAACTTCCAAAAATCTGCAGGGAGATTATTCAAGGAATAAAACTTCAAAGCTGGCATTTAAAATCACAACCCGTTTGAAGTTTTATAATAGTTTTCACTACAGGACATTAAATTATTTTTCTATAGATAATAATGAGATATATGGTTACAACAAAGCATTCTTGAAAAAAAAAAAAAAAAAACTATGATGTTTGCTATGCCGCTAAGTCGCTTCAGTCATGTCCGACTCTGTGCGACCCCATAGACGGCAGCCCACCAGGCTCCCCCGTCCCTGGGATTCTCCAGGCAAGAACACTAGAGTGGGTTGCCATTTCCTTCTCCAATGCAGGAAAGTGAAAAGTGAAAGTGAAGTTGCTCAGTCGTGTCCGACTCTTAGCGATCCCATGGACTGCAGCCTACCAGGCCCCTCCGTCCATGGGATTTTCCAGGCAAGGGTACTGGAGTGGTGTGCCATTGCCTTCTCCGATGACTGCTATGAGCATTTCCTTAAGTAGGTTCATAGTCAACTTAAGTTGGGATCATGTTATAGAATTTTTGACCTCTTAATCTGCTCTGTTCCTATTATTTCCTGGAATATCACGTCAGGTATTAATAAATCTTTATTTACTGCATCAGTGCAATGTTAATCTTTTGGCAGTTAACTTTTCTATCAGATTTCCAGCTGACCTAACAGATCCAGCAAAAAATCATTGCAAAGAGAGAACAGAGCCATGGATAATTTGTTCTGGAGCAGCGTCAAATCACACATCCATTGGTGAAATGGAAGCTGTCCCTATAGCACTCTGGCTTCTCACTTATAAACACTTCACACTCTGGAAAGATTGTATTTATGGGGCAAATGTGAACATATCTTTCATGGAAGAAGAAACACGGATAATCCACAAATATATGAACATCTTCCAGAGAATAAATAACAAGTAAGACATAGGTTTCACCTTTCATTCAGGAAAATGTCCAAAAGATAATCACAATATCCTGTGCTGGAAGGGAATGAACAAAAAGATACTGTTATATGTTGTGCAAAATCATATGTACAAAGATCTGCAGGGTAGCACTGTTTATGACCAAAAATAACTAAAATAAAATCATAAATATCTATCTATGAGGTGCTAGATAAATAAATTGCAGTATAGCCATACAATGGAATCTTATGTGATTATTTTTAAAATATTAGAACAGTTCTATAAACAAAAATAAAATGATGTCTATGATATGTACGTGAAGGAAACCAGGACCTTGTATAGACAGCACTGTAATTTGAGTTCCATGTGCACACCTGGGTGCCTTGGGGCCTCATTCCACAAAGGTTACTCTGGCAATTTACTCTATCAGTTTGCTTATACCTGCTCAGCTCAGACCAAACCTGTTCAGAAGACTAATGATCTCGCTTCATCACTTCCTTGCAGCCCATCTTAGGAGTAATATCTCAGCCCATCTCATTCCTTCTGAGAATCTGATGACACTGTTGGATCTTCTTTCCAGAAGGGTCAGGCATAAGCCCAAGCAAAATTCTGTCTGTAATTTCAAAGTGAATTCACTGAAGTCCATCCACAGATGTCCAGCAATCCAAAGCTCCTAAGAAAAGAGCTCTTTGTTAAAGAAGAGCTCACCATAGGATAACACAGAATTTGAGAAAGGCGTTATAGCCAGACCTGGATGGGGGTCAGGGGCATGCTCTCCAGGGGGCAGGGAGTTCAGTGAGTGTGTATCACCTCACACTGGGCTTCCTAGGTGGCTCAGCAGTAAAGAATCAGCCTGCCAATGCAGGAGACTCAAGTTTGATCCCTGGGTCAGGAAGATCCCCTGGAGTAGGAAATGGCAACCCACTCTGGCACTCTTGCCTGGCAAATACCATGGGCAGAGGAGCCTGGCAAGCCACTGTCCATGGGTCACAAAGAGTCAGACACGACTTAGTGACTGAGCAACAAACAACAAGGACCTCACACAGGCTCCTGGAGCCTCAGAAGGGCAAGTGATGCAATCATGTGGCTATGGGACCAAGCAGGGACCTAGCTGTGTTCCAGTCCATTTCCATTCAGCCTTCTGGCACCCTGCTCACTCTTTCCATAAGATAACTTTTCTAGTAAGCATGATGCCACTGGGAAGAGAGCCTTGAGAAGCTTTCCTGGAAGAGAAGGAGAACAACTAGAGCAGCATCTCCTTAAGTGAATTCAAGAGCCCCTCATGGTGCCATGGCCCTTGAGGACAGACAGTTTTCTAGCACCTGAGGTTCAGATGGCCCTCTAGCAGATAAAGCCTAGATAATCGGTACACCCTAATTAATACCACAGGGAACAGCATAGCGCATATTAGAAGAGTTCCCCTGAGAGTGAATAATAGAAAAGCTTTGGAAATTAGAGGATTAAATTTCTGTTGTTGTTTATTCACTAAGTCATGTCTGACTCTTTGCAACCCCATGGACTGTAGCCCACCAGGCTCCTCTGTCCATGGGATTCTCCAGGTAAGAATAGTGGAGTGAGCAGCCATACCCTTCTCCAAGGGATCTTCCCAACCCAGGGATTGAACCCAGGTCTCCTGCATTGCAGCCACATTCTTTACCATCTGAGCCACCGGGAAAGCCCCTATGGATGTGGGCAGACCTACAGGACAAGGTAACAAGCAAGAGATCAGGAGCACTGATGGTTTAGGTCCAGACTGAGCGCAAAGGCCTGGGAACCAGGGAAATCTACAGAATAATTTTAGTCTGAAGGCCAACAGGCTAGAGACCAGGAAGAGCCAGTGTTTCAGCTCAAGGCTGAAGGCGGAATAAAGCCATATTCAGGCTCAAAGGCAGCCAGGTAGGAAGAGTTCCCTCTTACTCCCAGGAGAGTTAGACTCTATGTTCTATTCAGGCCTTCAGCTGATTGGCTGAAGCCTGCTCATGTTGCTTTACTGTCTGCAGATTTAAATATTAATCTCATCAAAAAAAACACTTCACAGAAACCCCCAGAAAAATGTTTGGTCAAATACCTGGGTATCTCATGCCCTAGTCAAGCTGACTCATAAAATTAATCATCACAGACATCAAAGAGTCCTTTGGGGTCGCAAAAAGTCAGACATGATTGTGCGACTAACACTTCACTTTCATAATCACGTGAGATGACTTATAATAAATTTCATACATTACATAAATTTCATACAACATATATACATATATATTATTGATTCTATTTCTCTGGAGAACCCTAACATATCACTGCAGAACATAAACCCACATTTCATAATAACCTCTAAATACTTTAAATGTTTTATACAATAATTTACTGATTTCATTTTTCAGTGTGGGCAAAATAGATTGACTATCATTCTGGGGGACACACATAAATGTTTAAGACCACGTGAATTCTCTGTATGCATTTTTAAAATAATCATAGCTAAGTATGACCAGAAGCAACAGTTAGAACTGGACATGGAACAACAGACTGGTTCCAAATAGGAAAAGGAGTACATCAAGGCTGTGTATTGTCACCCTGTTTATTTAACTTCTATGCAGAGTACATCATGAGAAACGCTGGACTGGAAGAAACACAAGCTGGAATCAAGATTGCTGGGAGAAATATCAATAACCTCAGATATGCAGATGACACCACCCTTATGGCAGAAAGTGAAGAGGAGCTAAAAAGCCTCTTGATGAAAGTGAAAGAGGAGAGTGAAAAAGTTGGCTTAAAGCTCAACATTCAGAAAACGAAGATCATGGCATCTGGTCCCATCACTTCATGGGAAATAGATGGGGAAACAGAAACAGTGTCACACTTTATATTTTTGGGCTCCAAAATCACTGCAGATGGGTACTGCAGCCATGAAATTAAAAGACACTTACTCCTTGGAAGAAAAGTTATGAACAACCTAGATAGCATATTGAAAAGCAGAGACATTACTTTGCCGACTAAGGTCCGTCTAGTCAAGGCTATGGTTTTTCCTGTGGTCATGTATGGATGTGAGAGTTGGACTGTGAAGAAGGCTGAGCACCGAAGAATTGATGCTTTTGAAGTGTGGTGTTGGAGAAGACTCATGAGAGTCCCTTGGACTGCAAGGACATCCAACCAGTCCATTCTGAAGGAGATTGGCCCTGGGATTTCTTTGGAAGGAATGATGCTAAAGCTGAAGCTCCAGTACTCTGGCCACCTCATGCAAAGAGTTGACTCATTGAAAAGACTCTGATGCTGGGAGGGATTGGGGGCAGGAGGAGAAGGGGACGACTGAGAATGAGATGGCTGGATGGCATCATGGACTCAATGGACGTGAGTCTGAGTGAACTCTGGGAGTTGGTGATGGACAGGGAGGCCTGGTGTGCTGCAATTCATGGGGTCGCAAAGAGTCAGACACGACTGAGCGACTGAACTGAACTGAAGTATGACCACTTCTTAACCCCTCAAAATATTCCTCTGAGATTCATGACATAAATGGAAAGGCATTTTGTTTAAAATCTGTGAGTCTGCTTAAGATGACTTTAGATCATCGGCTGGATCAAAGTTTTACCTGCTACAGTTCACGGTTAGACCAACACGAAAACATATTTCTCTAGACTTGTTAGAGGCCTCTTCTTTTTCTTTTATTTCCCCTTTATCCTTTATCCCTCTCTCCCTGAGCATCCCAGCATGGGTGTGATCACCCCCAGAGGGAGTGGGAGGGCAGTGGCCGTGTTGCAGTGTGTCAGCACCCAGTGCGGGGAGGTGGTGGGACCAGCCACTCAGCCCAGCCCAGGACATCGCCTGAGAGGGAAGGGCTCAGTGGAGAAGAAGGGCAAGGTTGCAGGAGTGAGCCCTGAGTGGGGCTGCAGCCTGAGCAGGTAAGGCAGGTATCCAAATTACAATGCCTGTAACCCTCCAAAGTGCCAAGGTCATGAAGGTCAAAGGACGACTGAGGAATGGGTGGGCTAAATCAGGCAAAATAGAACTTTAATGCAGTGCGATGCCTGACTCAGTCTGATACTGAGTTAGGACTGCTGACAGAACTTGAATGAGTCATGAAGATTAGACCAAGGTGAGCATCCTTGATCTAATTTTGGTGGCCGCACTATGGTTGTGGGGCAGTAGGGCTGAAATACACATAGGGAAGTATTTGAATGATGGTGTCATGTTGATCATCTTTATCCAAATGGGTGACAAAATATTCTTTGTACTGTTCTTACAACTTTTATGTAAGTTTGCAGTTACAAAGGAAAAATAAAAAAAGAATCTTTAAGGAACATATGTTTGTCAACATTATTTTCTGACATGGCAGCAACAAGTTTTGGGATCAACAAGTTTTGGGATCTCAACGAGAATTGAGATTAATGAGGCTTCCTGTTCGTAGTGTAACTGGTTTATTTCTCCTTCCTGTTTTAAAGAGACAATTTACTCTTTTTTTTTTTTTTTGAGACAATTTACTTCTTGTTCTTGTGGGTTTTCCATCATTTTCTTTAAACCAAAGTTTAATGGGATTCATATTTGGAAAAGATTCCAGCTCAGTGTTGACGCTTTTAGAAATGAAAACATCTGAGACTTGATAATGTACAAATGTGCTCAATCATAAGTGAACAAATGATAAATGATTGAAAACACCTGTTGAATGCTCATAGGAAAACAATGTCCACAGTTCTCTTTTTTTTTAATTGCAGTTTTGTTAGAACTTGATTTTTGCTGAATATTTCATTGTGGTCTTTTTGTTGGGCTTTCAATAGGTAGGGTTTTTGCTTTCCTTGAGCTTTGGCTGAAGTATTGTGAGGATGCAATGATTACCAAAAATAGAAGCAAACAGATGTTTGGATTCCTATCCTTGAGCTTCCTTTGTCAGGCTGTGTCTCTTCCCTGTTAGTTGTTTGTATGGTGAATTCATTTCAGTTGCTACCCTGATGCCTGTGTGTCCTGTCTGGGATACACTTAGTCCCTCAGACTTACACATTTACTTCTTATGAACTGCCTACTTAACTGCAAAAGCAGTCACCACTGAACCTAAGTGATTTTTAAGCAGGAAAAAAAAATTTTCTTAAGCCTCCTTGTATTCAGGGAACTCTGCTCTAGATGTGGAGACAAGAAATTAAAGGGGCCACATTTTCAGATTTATTTTTCATTTCTTGAAATTCAAAGTTATTCATTTTCAAATACTTAAATAGTTCTTATTCTGTGCTGACCACTGTCCTAAGTACATTAAAAATATTAACTCACTTCATTTTCAAACAATTCCATGAGGCATTTTCTTATTTTATTGATGAAAAGTGAAAGTGTTAGTTGTTCAGTCATGTCTGTCTCTTTGTGACCCCATGGAATGGAGCCTGCCAGGTTTCTCTGTCCACAGGGATTCTCCAGGCAAGAATACTGGAGTGGGTTGCCATCCCCTTCTCCAGGGGATCTTCCTGATCCAGAGATCAAACCTGGGTCTCCTGCATTGCAGGCAGATTTATTTTTACCATCTGAGCTACCAGGGAAGCCCTGGATGAGAAAAGCAAGATACAAGAGGATAAATAACTCAAAGTCTCAGCTAGAAAAGAGCAGAGTCGAATTGCGAGCACAGACAGCCTGGCTAGGGGCCCCTACTCTCCTTACTATACTATTCCACTGTTCTTCCTAAGGAGATGTATCTCGGATGGGAAAGAATCAGCTAGACCTCAGCTCAGGAGTGCAGACTGAGCCAAGGAAGTTGCCTCACCTCTGTTTAGAGACCTCACTGAGACTATCGTAGAGGAAAACAAAGGATTAACTCGATAACAAGAAAGAGAATGGAACAGACTTTTGAGTTCAACAGCTTTCTAGGATTCAGAATGTGTGAGAAGAGACAGAATGGAGGAGGCACGCCCTAGAATATGTTCCTGGTAGGGCTGGTGGTGGGAACTGCCCTTCCTAGGGCTCTGGCTAGGGAGGAGTTGGTGCACCCCTGGGTGCAGGATTAGAAGAAGGCTACCAACAGGGGGGTTAATTTTTAACCGAGAGTGTGTTGTTGAAACACCTATACCCGTCAGCCTGCCCCACAAGCTTCTGCCTCACTAAGGACAAGAGGGAGATTGTACCTGTCTATAACCTGAATAACCCCTGGGAAGAGATAAAGCATCAAACGTGACCTAGTGTTGCTATTCATTTAAGTGGTGTCTGTTGTGAGGGTCCCCAGTCTAGCAGCCGGTTGCCTATACGTGTACCTTACAGGGACTTCCAGGCCTTGAAATCCTTCAAATGGTAAAGAATAGCCTGTTAGAGAAGCAGGTCTCTGCCCCACTCCCCCCCGCCAGTACCAGAAAGAAAACTTAATTATGATTCTTAACTACTAATAAAAGAAACCAAAGATTCCCCATAGCTTCGAAGGGAAAAATCAAAATAAATAGACAATTGCCCCTGAGAAATTAGAGATAATTCCAAGACAAATGTGGGTGGTCTTTGCTTTGCCAGGTTCTGATAAGCATGAGCTTTATCACAGTTATCATAGTAGAGGCCTCCACCACCAGGCCCCCACTGATGTAGTTCCTGGATCAGTTACCACGGTACATCAATTGTGAGAGAAGCTGCAGAGAAGATAAACTCTGTGGCAAGCGCTTTAGTCTACAAATCATCAACACACACATAACAACATCACTTCTCTCCAAGTCTGGTGATGGCTCATGTTATTCAGTCCTCACAGAGGCAGCAGAGACAACATAGCATGGAGCCATAAACTCATGTGATGTTTTACAAAAATGGAGACTTAAGAACAAGAAATTGGCGCAGAAAGACAGAAGAACAGCGAGGAAGCAGTGAGGATGCTGGATGTGAAGTCTGAATCAGATGTAAACAGGGCTGTGGAGCGAAGAGTGGACCCTGGGCCTGTGGACAGTGCAGTGTTGAGAGACTCAGAAACACAGCCAAAGGGGCTCAGCGAAGACAGACTTACTGAGATGAAGGAGGAGCGCGGTTGTGATGAAAAGGGTGATGATGTCCTAGAGGGGGGATACCATTAAAAAGCTATACGTTAAAAAGAAACTAGAAATATTTTATGACTGAAGTCAGAAATATGACAGCTCACCAAGGCACAGGAAAAAAAATGCCGTAAGTTATGTAATGAGAAAGCAAGCACTGTTCATACTACTATTGATGAGCTTGGGTTTTTGGTTTTGGTTTTTTTTATTTTAACAAAGGCATAGAATATTTTCTTAATATTACTAATGCTTTAGATGATAGTACACTAAATATCAGACTTCCCATGTGGCACTAGTAGTAGAGAACTGGACTGCCAATGCAGGAGATATGAGACATGGGTTTGATCATTGGGTCAGGACGATCCCCTGGAGGAGGCATGGCAACCCACTCCAGTATTCTTGCCTGGAAAATCCCATGGACAGGGGGGCCTGGGGCGTCAGTCCACAGGGCTGCAAACAGTCAGACACAACTGAAGCGACTTAGCACAGCACACACATACTGAATATCAGTTCTACCATTTTATATTTTCCTTTACATTTGTAACTGAAAGCAAAGACTTAATTTTTTGTAAAACTTTATAGGTAACAGAACAACCATAATTTTTCCTGTTGATTATTAAGACCATTTTGCAAGTTTTCAGCTTGCATGTGTACTTTCTCTGGTCCCATGCTACTGCTCAAAACGAGGCTTGTCTGTACCTAAACAATTTCTTAGATGGAAGGGGAGCCACTAGATTAAAAGAAATTTGAGAGACATCAATCAGATCCTTATTCAAATAAACAAACAATAAAAATATTTAAAGAAACTTGAATACTACTGGATATTTAAGGATATTAAGGGGTTATTTTTATTTAGGATATTTGATTATATTTCAAAAAGATTCATTAGAGTGATGTCAGCGAGACATCAGGAATGAGCAGCCCAGACCTTCTCCTAACAGACACGAGCCTAACAGTGATACACAGACCACAGTATCTTTGTGACAGCTCCAGGCACCAGGCAACAGGCTGCAGCATGAGGTGAGCACAAAGCCAGGAAGGGTCCCAGTAGGTAAGAAATCTCCTTGTGTTTTGCCTGCCCTGGTCCCACCCACACCCCCGTCCAGGACAGAGACCAGAAGAAAGCTCCCAGCTTCTCTCTTGGAAGGGAAAATAGAGTGGAACATGAGTCCAAAGTCCTGGCTTTTTGTGGGGCTGCCTAAAGGACTAATTTCAGTCTCTGGAACTCAGGGCACTGATGGGAAAGCAGTATATTGTGTGTGGTTGCGGGACTCGAGGCCGTTGAGAACAAAGTCATGTTCAGTTGGAGTTATACAGGCCACCTGATGCGAAGAACTGACTCATTTGAAAAGACCCTGAGGCTGGGAAAGATTGGAGGTGGGCGGAAAAGGGGACAACGAGGATGAGATGGTTGGATGGCATCATCGACTCGATGGACATGAGTTTGAGTAAGCTCTGAGAGTTGGTGATGGACAGGGAAGCCTGGTGTGCTGCAGTTCATGGGGTCGCAAAGAGTCAGACACCAATGAGCGACTGAACTGAACTGAAACCACGGAGAATGCAGTACCACAGACAGACACCAGAGGGAGTAAGAGATTACAGGCTCCTGAGAAGGAAACAAGAAGTCTCTGTCTCCAGTATATCATACACACAAGCCCAGAGAGATGTACCCCCAGAAAAGGTATGAGAGGTTCCCAAATCTCCAGCCAAGATGACTTCCCCTACAGACTAGACTTCCCCTACAGACTGGCTTCCCTAGTGGCTCATTGGTAAAGAATCTGCCTACTGACTTGGGAGACACGAGTTCAATCCCTGAGTCAGGAAGATCCCCTGGAGAAGGAAATGGCTACCCACTCTGGTATTCTTGCCTGAAGAATTCCATGGACAGAGGAGCCTGAAGCTACAGTCCAGCCCATGGGGTCGCAAGAGTCAGGCACAAATTGGTGAATAAACAACAACAGACTGGGAGGGATGGCCATTTTTCACATGCCCAAATTTCAACAAAGGATCACATGGCTTACAAGAAAAAAAAAAGAGAGGAAACAAACACAGCTCAATCAACTGATCAAAATAAATGTCCAGAAACCAACCCTAAAGAAACAAGAGGTCTATGAATTACCAGACACAGACTCCAAATAACCACTTTAAAGGTGCTCAGTTGTGCTAAAAGAGAGCACAGACAGACAGCTAAAGAAAATCAGGAAAACAGTGGATGAACAAAATGAGAATATCAACAGAGACAGAAATTATATTAAAAAAAATTCTGGAGCTGAAGAATACAATAACTGAATTAACAAATTCAATAGGAGGATTTAGTGGCAGACTTAATCAAGCAGAAGGAAGGATCAGCAAATGACCTGAAGATGATCATTTGAAATTATTAAGTCAGAGGAGCAGAAAGGATAAACAATGGAAAAGTGAACAGTTTGGGGGTTCTGGGACACCAGCAGGCAGATCAATGTAATAATTATAGGCGCTCCAGAAGGAGAAGGAGTGGGGTATGCAGAGAGCTTACTTGAAGAAATAATAGCAAAAAAAAAAAAAGGAATTTTTCTAAATTTGAGGAAAGAAATGGACATACCAAATGACTTCAATGGAATGAAACTAGGGCTCAATAGCAAAGGAAAAACTGGAGTATTCACAAATATGTGGAAATTAAACAATATACTCTTGAAATATAAATAATCTAATTTTACATCTCAACTAAAAAAAGAACAAACTAAACTCAAAGTTAGCAGAAGGAAGAAAACAATAAAGATTAGAGCAGAGATAAAATAGAGAATAGGGAAATAACAGAGAAATTCATAAAACTAAGAGCTGAATTTTTGAAAAGATAAAAATGACAAATTCTTAGCTAGATTAACTAGGAAAAAACTACTTAACTAAAAACAGAATTGAAATATAAGACATTACAACTAATGCCACAGAAATAAGAAGGATTATAAGAGAATACTATAAATGCTTATATGTCAACAAATGGGATAACCTAGAAGAAATGGATAAATTCCTAGAAATACAGAACCTGTTAAGACTAAATCATGAACAAATAAAAAATTTGAACTAGTAAGGACACTGAAGTATCTTTAACAAAGAACAACAAAGAAAAGTCCATGATCAGACAGCTTCACTGGGGAATTCTACCAAACATTTGAAGAAAAGCTAACAACAATCTTCTTCAAACTCTTACAAAAAACTGAAGAGGTGGGAATAATTCAAAATTCATTCTGTGAGGCCAGCATCATTCCAATACTAAAACCAAACTCTACAAGAAAACTACTGATTATATACAAATATCAAATCATTACATGGTACACCTGAAACTAATATAATGCTATATGTCAATTATGGTGGTTTCGTTTAGTCACTAAGTCATGTCCAACTCTGGGGACCCCATGGACTGTAGCCCACCAGGCTCCTGTGTCCATGGGATTTCCCAGACAAGATACTGGAGTGGGTTCCCATGCTCTTCTCCAGGGAATCTTTCCCAGCCAGAACCCACGTCTCCTACATTTCAGGCAGCCTCCTGCATTGCAGGTGGATTCTTTCCTCCTGAGCCACCAAGGAAGCCCTCAATTAAAAAAACTCATACCATTATCTCTGATGAATACACTGAGGCAATCCTCAACAAAATACTAGCAAGTCAAATTCAACAGCATGATAAAAGGATCATAAACCATGACCAAGTGGGATTTATTCCTGCAACAAGGATGCTTCAGCCTTGACTGAAGTTGAAGTGATCTTCAGTAAGGATGCCAACTGATGCTTTTGAATTGTGGTGCTGAAGAAGATGCCTGAGAGTCCCTTGAACTGCAAGGAGATCAAGCCAGTCAATCCTAAAGGAAATCAATCCTGAATATTCATTGGAAAGGCTGATGCTGAAACTGAAGCTCCAATAGTTTGGCCACCTAATGCAAGGAGCCAACTCATTGGAAAAAAATCTGAAGCTGGGAAATACTGAGGGCAGGAGAAGGGGATGAGACAGTTGGATGGCATCACCAACTCAATAGAAAAGAGTTTGAGCAAACTCTGGGAGATAGTGAAGGACAGGGAAACCCTATGGACAGGAAGTGCTGTAGTCCATAGGGTCGAAAAGATTTGGACCTGACTTAGACTGAACAACAAAGGTGCCAAGACCAAGCAACTGGGGAAAAGAAGTCTCTTTCAGCCAATGGTGTTGGGAGAAATACAGATATACCGCAAAAGAACCAGTTCAGTTCAGTTCAGTTGCTTAGTCATGTCCAATTCTTTGCAACCCCATGAATCGCAGCACGCCAGGCCTCCCTGTCCATCACCAACTCCCAGAGTTCACCCAAACCCGTGTCCATCGAGTCAATGATGCCATCCAACCATCTCATCCTCTGTCGCCCCCTTTTCCTCCTGCCCCTAATCCCTCCCAGCATCAGTCTTTCCCAATGAGTCAACTCTTCGCATGAGGTGGCCAAAGTACTGGAGTTTCAGCTTTAGCATCATTCCTTCCAAAGAACACCGAGTGCTGATCTCCCTTAGAATGGACTGGTTGGATGTCCTTGCAGTCCAAGGGACTCTCATAAGTCTTCTCCAACACCACAGTTCAAACGCATCAATTCTTTGGTGCTCAGCTTTCTTCACAGTCCAACTCTCACATCCATACATGACCACTGGAAAAACCATAGCCTTGACTAGATGGACTTTTGTTGACAAAGTAATGTCTCTGCTTTTGAATATGCTATCTAGGTTGGTCATAACTTTTCTTCCCAGCAGTAAGCATCTTTTAATTTCATGACTGCAGTCACCATCTGCAGTGATTTTGGAGCCCCCAAAAATAAAGTCTGACACTGTTTCCCCATCTATTTCCCATGAAGTGATGAGACCAGATGCCATGATCTTTGTTTTCTGAATATTGAGCATTAAGTCAACTTTTTCACTCTCCTCTTTCACTTTCATCAAGAGGCTTTTTAGCTCCTCTTCACTTTCTGCCATAAAGGTGGTGTCATCTGCATATCTGAGGTTATTGATATTTCTCCTAGCAATCTTGATTCCAGCTTGTGTTTCTTCCAGCCCAGTGTTTCTCATGATGTACTCTGCATATAAGTTAAATAAACAGGGTGACAATACACATCCTTGATGTACTCCTTTTCCTATTTGGAACCAGTCTGTTGTTCCATGTCCAGTTCTAACTGTTGCTTCCTGATCTGCATATAGGTTTCTCAAGAGGCAGGTCAGGTGGTCTGGTATGCCCATCTCTTTCAGAATTTTCCACAGTTTATTGTGATCCACACAGTCAAAGGCTTTGGCATAGTCAATAAAGCAGAAATAGATGTTTTCTTGGAACTCTCTTGCTTTTTCCATGATCCAGCGGATGTTGGCAATTTGATCTCTGGTTCTTCTGCCTTTTCTAAAACCAGCTTGAACATCTGGAAGTTCACGGTTCACGTATTGCTGAAGCTTGGCTTGGAGAATTTTGAGCATTGCTTTATTAGCATGTGAGATGAGTGCAATTGTGTGGTAGTTTGAGCATTCTTTGGCATTGCCCTTGTTTGGGATTGGGATGAAAACTGAACTTTTCCAGTCCTGTGGCCACTGCTGAGTTTTCCAAATTTGCTGGCATATTGACTGCAACACTTTCACAGCATCATCTTTCAGGATTTGAAATAGATCAGCTGGAATTCCATCACCTCCACTAGCTTTGTTCGTAGTGATGCTTCCTAAGGCCCACTTGACTTCACATTCCAGGATGTCTGGCTCTAGATGAGTGATTATACCATCGTGATTATCTTGGTCATGAAGATCTTTTTTGTACAGTTCTTCTGTGTATTCTTGCCACCTCTTATTATCTTCTGCTTCTGTTAGGTCCAGACCATTTCTGTCCTTTATCAAGCCCATCTTTGCATGAAATGTTCCCTTGGTATCTCTAATTTTCTTGAAGAGATCTCTAGTCTTCCCCATTCTGTTGTTTTCCTCTATTTCTTTGCATTGATCACTGAAGAAGGCTTTCTTATCTCTTCTTGCTATTCTTTGGAACTCTGCATTCAGATGCTTATATCTTTCCTTTTCTCCTTTACCTTTTTCTTCTCTTCTTTTCACAGCTATTTGTAAGTCCTCCCCAGACAGCCATTTTGCTTTTTTGCATTTCTTTTCCATGGGGCAAAAGAATGAAGCCATATACAAAAATCACTTTATACCATATACTCAAAATGAATTGACATGAAGAGGCAACCTACAGAATGGGAGAATTTGCAAATCACATATCAGATAGTCAGTTAATATCAGAATATACAGACAGCAGTATGTTTAGTATTGTCTCACATGTATTTTTTAAAGAGATAAATTTTATATGGCTAAAGAAAAGATATTGAATAGCTTAAAATCACATATACTTGTATTTATAAGAAAAGTTCTGAAGATTTCAATATAAATCATACCTTTTGGGGTGGGTGGTTTTTAGGTAAAGAAAAAAAAAGCACTTTATAGGACAAAACGTACAAAAAGATCAAGGTCTCTTGTTCTAGAAGTCTAATTTGCTATGAAAGTGAAAAGTAGTATACCTAGAATGATAATTAGTTCTTCTTAGTTTCTAAAGCTTAAACTTTGGCTTTCCACGTTCTGCTTTGGAGTTAGACCTGTGTACTCACTAGACTTCCCTGGTGGCTCAGAAGGTAAAGCATCTGTCTACAATGTGGGAGACCTGGGTTCAATCCCTGGGTTGGGAAGATCTGCTGGAGAAGGAAATGGCAATCCACTCCAGTACTATTGCCTGAAAAATTCCATGGACAGAGGAGCTTGGTAGGCTACAGTCCATGGGGTCACAAAGAGTTGGACACGACTGAGCAACTTCACTTTCACTCACTAGTTTGGTGAAGGAGGAAGCGGTTAGGAAAGCCAGGTCCTGGGCTCAAATGCTCCTGTAAGTAATCTCACCTAACACCATTGGTCAGCAGTGCACACCCTGTGGGAATCGAGGTCTCCGTGGGAGAAATCTATGCACTTAGCAAACCAGCCTTGATTTGTTAGAAAATGTCTCCCAGAGAGACAAAGGAACCCCCAGTATGACCTTGAGATAGACACAAGTACCTTCATTTTGCACATGAAAATTGAGGCTCCAAGAAGTATTTTATTAAGCCTGCATATCCAGGTAATTAAGTTTGAAACAGATTTGACAGCACAGCTGAGAATTTCTCCCTTACCCGTTTACCTTACATCCCAGATCCTGAACCTATTTCATACATACTTTAGGAGCATCAGGTAGAAAAATCTGACCTAGCAATGCATAGCTGTTGTCTCCGGTTTAGCTGCATGTTTAAAACAAAGCAGCTGTGAATCTAATGGGAATGTGGTAAGGACTGGAGAGCCTCCCATTTTCAACCTTCCTCTGTCTCGGGCTTAATTTGTGGCTCAAATGGTAAATAATCTGCTTACAATGTGGGAGACCCAAGTTTGATCCCTGGACAGGAAAGATCCCCCAGAGAAAGGGAATGGCTACTCTAGTATTCTTGCCTGGAGAATTCCATGAACAGGAGCCTGGCAGGCTGCAGTCCATGATATCCCAAAGAGCTGGACATTACTGAGGGACTAACACTCTGCCTCCCTAATCCAAACAAGCTGGCCTACAACCCAGACTCATTCATATCAATACCACTATGTAAACTACCATTATTTTGTTACTAATATTTGAAGGCCCAGTAGGGATTTTAAGTAGCTATTTTTGAATGTTTAAGAGTGTATTAAAATGTAGAGACATCACTTTGCCAAAAAGGTCCATATAGTCAAAGCTATGGTTTTTCCAGTAGTCCTGTACAGATGTGCGAGTTGGACCATAAAGAAGGCTGTCAAAGAACTGATGCTTTTGAACTGTGGTGCTGAAGACTCTTGAGAGTCCCTTGGACAGCAAGGAGATCAAAGCAGTCCATCCTAAAGAAAATCAGTACTGAATATTCACTGGAAAGACTGAAGCTAAAGCTCCAATAATTTGCCCACCTGATGTGCAGAACTGACTCATTGGAAAATAAGACCCTGATGCTGGGAAAGATGATGGCAAGAGAAGGGAGACAGAGGATGAGATGGTTGGATGGCATCACCAACTTAATAGACATATGAGTTTGAGCAAGCTCTGGGAGTTGGTGATGGACAGGGAAGCCTGGCGTGCTGTAGTCCATGGGGTCACAGAGATGGACATAGGAGAGTAACTTAACAACAAATGCATTTTTATGTGTATTTTCTCATTTGTCCTTTTAAAGTCCTCTGAGGTAGTGGGCAGATGTTTATTACACTTTTGTTCGTTCATGTTAAGTGAGTTACTGAAGGTCTCAGAATTTCTCTTTTAGGGAGAAAACATTTCCTTTGGGGAAGAGGGAAAAAATATCTTACCTGGAATAGTTTACATTTAAAGTCATTCAGTCGTGTCCAACTCTGTGACCCCATGAACTATACTGTCCATGAAAATCTCCAGGCTAGAACACTGCAGTGGGTAGCCTTTTCCCTCTTGCAGATGAGAATTAATGACAAAAAAGCTTAAGCAAGCATGTTTAAGGTTACCTAACCAGCCAGCTGTGGAACTTAAGACTAAAAACCCAATTAGTTCACTGCCATCTCCCCTGTACTACATTATCTACAGTTAGTCAGGATAGGGAAGCCTGGTGTGCTGCAGTCCATGGGGCGAGTGCCCCACAAAACTTAGTGATTTAACAAAGGAATTGAAAATAGCAGTTCCTGAATTTTAAGTGCCAGGTGTTAGCTGTATTTCAGGCCCTATAAATTGCTCATGGCTTAAATGCAATTATCCTTGTGTGATGACAATTGCTAACCCTGGCATGTGTTGGTTAAATTTCAGAACTGTATGCAAGCATCTCTTTTGATTTAGGAAGGCACAGTTTGCTTAACCTATTCTTTAGCCATTAATGATCTTAACTGCCACTGTAGTTTTAGAACTTCTTAGTGCAGAGAATGCTGAAAATTGGGCTAGAGGGCAAGTCAGTAGCTCACTGCCAGGCAGATTTCCTACCAACTTCTTCAGTTGAACTGAGAACACCAGCTCCTCTAGGAAAGGTTAAATACTGCTGGCCTCAGGAATAGAACTATGACTCTTCTTATGCAGTGAAATTTTGTTTTCCCAAGCTAAAGTTGATCTGGCACAATGTTGTTATAAATGGGTTAACATAGGTTACCTTAGCATAGCATCTTTGCTAAACCTTAGCATTAACACCTTTCCAGGTTCTGCTCCACTAAAATCCTTTTTCAACATCTGGTGCTTTGGAGATCTACTAGGAGGAAAAAAACAGAATCAAGAACTTGGATGTTGCAGAAGTGTTTAGGGATGAGAATTCCAATGTCAGAATGACTGTGTAGCATGTGTTGGACATGGGTTGAAAACCAGGTGTAGGGGGCTTGTCAACTTACAGTGAGGTTCTGGCATCTGGCACGTAACTGGATATAGAGAAACCTGAACAGTTCATACCTGCTAACGGAAGCCACTGGACAAGGTAATCCAAAGTGGGCTGGGATCCTGGGAGCAAAGGCAGGAATTCGTTACTGCAATCCTAAGAGTGGCAAATGATATGTAAAATGCTTATATACCTGTCATATACTTCTGTAGAATAGATATACATGTTTAGATAGCCACCCAATTAAAAACATCAAAAACTTCAACCCTTCAATGGGACATCAAGATGGATCCTCAACCCAGACACACTACAATTTCAGCTGTGCTATTAAAGCTCAGAACACTGGGCAAATTAAAACACAAAAACCAATTTCTATGTCTATACAATGCAAATACAATGTATAAGCAGGGTCTTGGAGCTAGGCAGTGTTACCCAGTAATAGAGGTTTGGATAAATGGAATTTGACCTAAGATGTACTTTTCAGGCCTAAACATATAAATGCTTAACCTAGCTTCATACTGAATGACCTACATACATTAAGTAAACAGTGATTCCAAGGAGTATATATAAAACATGTATCTATAGATATAACCTAAGTTCTAGGATTGTTTTATACAATAATTATACTTTCTCATCTAAAATATAATTACGGCACCAGTATCTATAAAAGTTTCCACAACTTACTGAAATTTGCAAGTTTAAAAGGAGTTATGACAAATGGCAGGGTCAGGGTCACAGTCACGGTCAGATATTAAGATCTAGTTTCTGAGTTCCTCGCCTTTTATCACTCTAGGTTTCTAACCACAGCTGGTCACATTAGAATCCCAGAAACCACTGACAGTTCCGAAGTTAAACCCACACACATGTTCAAAAACCCCAATATTCATCAACAGCAAGATCCCATGTGGCAGTTAACACAATTCCATTTTCAAATGCTGTCATGTGTAAACTAGCTTACAATGGAAACAGGGTCAACCACCACAGGCTATCCAGCTAATTCTGATTATTCCTTAAAAAGTGGAATCAATTCCATAACACAACTCTATTCCTAAGACTTGTCAGTATTATGAATAAAAGTCAACAAGATTTAACAACTGATTATCGATTTATTAAAAAGGTTGATTTTAGGCATCGGCAATGGTGACCTCCACCTCGACTCCCGGCTCAATACTGATGGAAGTGATCTGCTTGACAATTTCAGAAGGGCTGTGCAGGTCAATGAGTCGCTTGTGGATCCTCATTTGGAATCGATCCCAAGTCTTAGAACCTTCACCACAAGGAGTTTTCCTCGTAGTTATTCTCAGAGTCTTGAATGAGAAAAAATGGAAACCAAGTGTTTATGGTCTGTTGTGCTTCCCTAGGACACTTACAAAATTATTACAGATTCCATTTGAAAACTTCCCAGGGCTTCAGCCTGCACATAAATACTTTTCAGATACAGACAATTTTTAATAGCAAGTCTATTTTCCCTCGGTCACAAGAGGACCTTTGGTACTGTGACAAAGGCACACCAAACACCAGCAGCGAAAGCCTTCAACCGTTTTACCTCCAGAAATTACGTATTTAACACGGACCAGATTTTACCAACATTTGACTCTAGGAATGTATTGTTAGTCTAAGTACATGAAAGTCTTTCAGCAGCTAAATCCCCCACCCTAAAAGGCAAAAATGCATTCTGATATCCAAATGCACATCAGAATTATCTTGGAATTTTTTAAAAATACAAATGTCCAGGTATTGCTTTTTTTCGCCAAAGCTCCAGATGTTTCTAACGAGCAGCCATGTTTAAAAGCAACTGGACTGTAACAGAACCTTTTACCTAGTTTGCTTCACTTTCTCTATTTCATATTCAGTGCTCCTATTTCACTTAGTTTATGTTTTCTAATTTTTCCATCTTCTCTCCAACTACCATCTTCCACCTCTTGCCCAGGACTCTCACCTTGGTAGGCATCCGAACTGGTCCTTTCACTTTGAGATTCTTTTCCTTCGCGCCTCTGATCAGGTCAGCACACACTGCAGGGAAGTAAAAGCATCCTTCAGTTGGTTCCCTTAACGCACAAGAGCCGGCTCAAAGTCGAACCGCCGCGGGCTCAGAATAGCGTATAAGACGATCACCGTAAGTCAACACAACAATTCTCTCCTCACTGCCAACACGGCACACACGAGTGTGGCCCACTCTTAACTCTTTCTTTTGAAAGAGGATGCTGGCCCCCCCGAGAGCCGACCTCGCTCAGGAACAAGCCCCGAGACCCCCGAATTCGCTGCACTGACCCTTCTCCAGAGACTTCACGTTGCGGCTGGTGAGGGTGATTCTAATCCGGTGAATGGCCACCTCTGGCTCCACGGGAGTCTTGCCGGTGTCTTTAAAAGCCTGTTACCACACAAGTGAAAATAAAAAACCCTTAAGAAGCTTCTCAAATCCTGGGACCAGCGCGCTCGGAGCCTTCACAGTTCCTGGGGGCATCTCATAAGCCCATTCCCTGGACAAACGAGTCCCGTTCCCTCCCTCCCGCCCAATCTACCTCCAGGACGCGACTCGGACACCCCCGACTCACCATGGCTGCGGCGTGGCTTCCTGACCGACTTGTTCCTCTGCGAGAGCGAACAGCGGTGAGTCAGGAGCAGGAGCGGGCGGCACAGAGAGCCCCTGCAACAGCGACCGCGTCTTCCTCAAAGAGGAAGGCGTGAGGCCTGTAGGGCGCTTATATAGCCGCGCTCGCGTTTGCATCCGGGTCCCGACGCCTCTCCGCGCTGCCCCGGAAGAGGAATCGTCCGGCGGGCTCTAAGGCGGCTGCGTGAGCCGGGGATGGGGCTCCCGCGAAGGGGCAGGCTAGGCGTGGCTGCGCGCGCCCCCTGTCGGCCAGGCGGAGTCTGAGCGCCGGGAGGTGGAGTGCTGGCGGCGCCGTCCTCGCGGGCACCTGGCGGAGGTGATGGGGGCACCTGGAGGAGGTGATGGGGACACTACAGTTCAGGCGCTCAGTCGTGTCCGATTCTGCGACCTCACCAATTGCAGCACGCCAGGCCTCCCTGTTCATCACCAACTCCCGTAGTTCACCCAAACTAATGTGCATCAAGTCGGTGATGCCATCCAGCCCTCTCATCCTCTGTCGTCCCCTTCTCCCTCCCCCAATCCCTCCCAGCATCAGAGTCTTTTCCTATGAGTCAACTCTTCGCATGAGGTGGGCAAAGTACTGGAGTTTCAGCTTTAGCATCATTCCTTCCAAAGAACACCCAGGACCGATCTCCTTTAGAATGGACTGGTTGGACCTCCTTGCAGTCCAAGAGACTCTCAAGAGTCTTCTCCAATACCACAGTTCAAAAGCATCAATTCTTCAGCACTCAGCTTTCTTCACAGTCCAACTCTCACATCCATACATGACCACTGGAAAAACTGTAGCCTTAAATAGACAGACCTTTGTTGGCAAAGTAATGTCTGCTTTTTAATCTGCTGAATCGGTTGGTCATAACTTTCCTTCCAAGGAGTAACAGTGTTAATTTCATGGCTGCAATCACCATCTGCAGTGATTTTGGAGCCCCCAAAAATAAAGTCTGACACTGTTTCCACTGTTTCCCCATCTATTTCCCATGAAGTGATGGGACCAGATGCCATGATCTTTGTTTTCTGAATGTTGAGCTTTAAGCCAACTTTTTCACTCTCTTCTTTCACTTTCAACAAGAGGCTTTTTAGCTCCTCTTCACTTTCTGCCATAAGGGTGGTGTCATCTGCATATCTGAGGTGATTGATATTTCTCCTGGCAATTTGATTCCAGCTTATGCTTCTGCCAGCCCAGTGTTTCTCATGATGTTCTCTGCATATAAGTTAAATAAACAGGGTGACAATATACAGCCTTGACGTACTCCTTTTCCTATTTGGAACCAGTCTGTTGTTCCATGTCCAGTTCTAACTGTTGCTTCGTCGCCTGCATACAGGTTTCTCAAGAGGCAGGTCAGGTGGTCTGGTATGCCCATCTCTTTCAGAATTTTCCACAGTTTATTGTGATCCACACAGTCAAAGGCTTTGGCATAGTCAATAAAGCAGAAATAGATGTTTTTCTGGAACTCTCTTGCTTTTCCTACAATCCAGCGGATGTTGGCAATTTGACCTCTGGTTCCTCTGCCTTTTCTAAAACCAGCTTGAACATCTGGAAGTTCACGGTTCACATATTGCTGAAGCCTGGCTTGGAGAATTTTGAGCATTGCTTTATTAGCATGTGAGATGAGTGCAATTCTTTGGCGTTGTCTTTCTTTGGGATTGGAATGAAAACTGACCAGAATGTACTGATACATAAATGGTGGGTCAAGTGGAATGAAGCCATGATGCAACTTAGGAGACAAGAGGCTTCCTTCCTTTGCTACCATGGACAGTCACATCACAGAGGGGCTGACAGCTATGCTGACCAAACCATTAAGACTCAGACTTTGCCTTAACTTTCAGATGTCAAATCAAGTAAATTTGGAACCATCATTGCTTTGGAACAGTGGTTAAATAAGAAATTTGGTGCTGGCTTATTGTTCTTTTTGCATTCTTGATATAATTAACAAGTACGTGTTGGATTGACCAAAATTATTTTTCAGGGATTGCTTTCATATATATCAAGTTTCTCCTCCAATACAAATGGCACTTGACAAATCAAAGAGGTGGGTGAACACTTGGATTCATTTGGTCAAGAATTTGCCTTGACATAAATCTGATTTTACTGAAGAGCACTAAACCCTTTGAATTGAATTAAATATTTGCCTTCTCTCAAAGAGCAGAACCAAAATTTTAATTTTATACAGACTCTTATTAAAGTGGTTAACGGATTTAGGATCTATTTGGGTGAGCTTTCTAAATGTGGTTTATCAAGTTATGTATCAATATATTTAGGGTAAATAAACACCAACCACATCAACTGAAAAATATTTCTATTGTAGTCCAGAAGTTAGAATATTAAATCATAGTGCTATTTGCTTGCTCCCATCAAAAAAGATTAAGACCTCTTTCAACTTCTGTCTGGTTTGACATCCCATATTAATGCTATGTGTTAACTTTGCCAGAATATTATCTGTCTATAGTGCAATATAGTTAAATACACACCTGGAGTAACAGGCAAATTTGGCCTTGGAATGAGGAATGAAGCAGGGCAAAGACTAATAGAGTTGTGCCAAGAAAATGCACTGGTCATAGCAAACATCCTCTTCCAACAATACAAGAGAAGACTCCACACATGGACATCAGCAGATGGTCAACAACAAAATCAGATTGATTATATTCTTTGCAGCCAAAGATGGAGAAGCTCTATACAGTCAGCAAAAACAAGACCAGGAGCTGACTGTGGCTCTACCTTTTAGAACAAACACCCAAAAAAGATGTTCTTTTCATTCTAGGGGACTGGAATGCAAAAGTAGGAAGTCAAGGAACACCTGGAGTAACAGGCAAATTTGGCCTTGGAATGCGGAATGAAGCAGGGCAAAGACTAATAGAGTTTGGCCAAGAAAATGCACTGGTCATAGAAAACACCCTCTTCCAACAACACAAGAGAAGACTCTACACATGGACATCACCAGATGGTCAACACCGAAATCAGATTGATTATATTCTTTGCAGCCAAAGATGGAGAGCTCTATACAGTCAACAAAAACAAGACCAGGAGCTGACTGTGGCTCAGATCATGAACTCTTTATTGCCAAATTCAGACTTAAATTGAAGAAAGTAGGGAAAACCACTAGACCATTCAGGTATGACCTAAATCGAATCCCTTATGATTATACAGTGGAAGTGAGAAATAGATTTAAGGGCCTAGATCTGATAGATAGAGTGCCTGATGAACTATGGAATGAGGTTCGTGACATTGTACAGGAGACAGGGATCAAGACCATCCCTATGGCAAAGAAATGCAAACACAACATGGCTGTCTGGGGAAGCCTTAGAAATAGCTATGAAAAGAAGAGAAGTGAAAAACAAAGGAGAAAAGGAAAGATATACGCATCTGAATGCAGAGTTCCAAAGAATAGCAAGAAGAGATAAGAAAGCCTTATTCAGCGATCAGTGCAAAGAAATAGAGGAAAAGAACAGAATGGCAAAGACCAGAGATCTCTTCAAGAAAATTAGAGATACCAAGGGAACATTTCATGCAAACATGGGCTCAATAAAGGACAGAAATGATATGGACCTAACAGAAGCAGAAGATATTAAGAAGAGATGGCAAAAATACACAAAAGAACTGTACAAAAAAGATCTTCATGACCCAGATAATCATGATGGTGTGATTACTCACCTAGAGCCAGACATCCTGGAATGTGAAGTCAAGTGGGCCTTAGAAATCAGGACTATGAACAAAGCTAGTGGAGATGATGGCATTCCAGTTGAGCTATTTCAAATCCTGAAAGATGATGCTGTGAAAGTGCTGCACTCGATATGCCAGCAACTTTGGAAAACTCAGCAGTGGCCACAGGACTGGAAAAGGTCAGTTTTCATTCCAGTCCCAAAGAAAGGCAATGCCAAAGAATGTTCGAGCTACTGTACAATTGCACTCATCTCACAGGCTAGTAAAGTAATGCTCAAAATTCTTCAAGCCAGGCTTCAGCAATACATGAACCATGAACTTCCTGATGTTCAAGCTGGTTTTAGAAAAGGCAGAGGAACCAGAGATCAAATTGCCAACATCCACTGGATCATGGAAAAAGCAAGCAAGTCCCAGAAAAACATCTATTTATGCTTTATTGACTATGCCAAAGTCTTTGACTGTGTGGATCACAATAAACTGTGGCAAATTCTGAAAGAGATAGGAATACCAGACCACCTGACCTGCCTCTTAAGACATCTGTATGGAGGCCAGGAAGCAATAGTTCGAACTGGACATGGAACAACAGACTGCTTCCAAATAGGAAAAGGAGTCCATCAAGGCTATATATTGTCACCCTGCTTCACTCTCTTCTTTCACTTTCAACAAGAGGCTTTTTAGCTCCTCTTCACTTTCTGCCATAAGGGTGGTGTCATCTGCATATCTGAGGTGATTGATATTTCTCCTGGCAATCTTGATTCCAGCTTATGCTTCTGCCAGCCCAGTGTTTCTCATGATGTTCTCTGCATATAAGTTAAATAAACAGGGTGACAATATACAGCCTTGACGTACTCCTTTTCCTATTTGGAACCAGTCTGTTGTTCCATGTCCAGTTCTAACTGTTGCTTCGTCGCCTGCATACAGGTTTCTCAAGAGGCAGGTCAGGTGGTCTGGTATGCCCATCTCTTTCAGAATTTTCCACAGTTTATTGTGATCCACACAGTCAAAGGCTTTGGCATAGTCAATAAAGCAGAAATAGATGTTTTTCTGGAACTCTCTTGCTTTTCCTACAATCCAGCGGATGTTGGCAATTTGACCTCTGGTTCCTCTGCCTTTTCTAAAACCAGCTTGAACATCTGGAAGTTCACGGTTCACATATTGCTGAAGCCTGGCTTGGAGAATTTTGAGCATTGCTTTATTAGCATGTGAGATGAGTGCAATTGTGCGGTAGTTTGAGCATTCTTTGGGATTGGAATGAAAACTGACCTTTTCCAGTCCTGTGGCCACTGATGAGTTTTCCAAATTTGCTGACATATTGAGTGCAGCACTTTCACAGCATCATCTTCCAAGACCTGACCTAAAACCCCACAAACTCCCCCACTTGGTGCGCTGACCGCCGGCCTCCATGCTTGCGGCTTCTACCCTGCAAAGTCCACTGCCTGTAGAAATCGAATCACTCCTGCTCTGTGAAGCGGTATCTTTCCTGAGCACAACTCACGTGGATACCGGGGAAAATCACTGGTCATGTTGTTTTTTTTTTTTTAATTAGCAGTTATTTTTCATAGCCTGGAACGTCGTTTCGTGGCATTTCATCCTCTGGCTTCCCAAGCCGGCAGAAGCATCTGCAGTCTGTTTCTAGAAAGTATCTGAGCAAAGTTCTTCCCTCGGACCTAAGGGCAAACGCTCCCTGCGCTGCCTGCTTATCTGGGGGCGTGTCATGCATCCAAGGCCCCTGCCTGGACATCCAGGCCCTCCACCTGATTCAATTCAAAAGCATGTTATCTCCTCTGTTGGGATAAAGTGAGGTTGGCCGAGATCCCTGAGGACCTCCCCAATACTGAGCGTCTGTCTGTTCATAGTCAGATATGGGACAGAGAACAGTGGACACCCCGAGAGTGGTCGGCTGACCTGGTGGCCAGGAGGACACACATGCTTACAGATGACAGAGTGGTTAGGCAGGACGAAATGAGTGAGCTGGGTTTACATACGGGGCAGAAGTGAGGGTCAATGACCTCCTATTATTTTGCAGGTGAACCTGAGTGCATAAGAGTGATTTGCTGTGACTCAAATCTGCTCCTTCCAGTTTGGGGCCTTTCTTGAGCCTTTCTCTTCTGTTTCTTGGAGGGAAATTATAGTTGAAACAGATTGAATAGTCTCATTGACTTTTTCCTGGATAATGGGGCACAGCTAATATCTGGTTATCTTTGGCTCACAAAGAATATGTTCTAGATTTTGCTTCCATTTAACAAGTAATTTAAGTGTTAAAATGTGGACATTTTTTCAGTTCAGTTATTTTAAAATGTCATCCATTGGCTGTAAATACTTTGTTAATAGAATTTGCAGCAGAAAATCTTGTTTTACTAGTTGTAACCTAAATGAGGCTTCATACCTTTGGGCTTTCGTGTCTTGGCGTGGCTCATGCTCAGTCACTCAATCATGTCTGACTCTTTGTGACCCTGTGAGCTGTAGCCCACCAAGTTCCTCTGTCCGTGGGATTCTCCAGGCAAAAACACTGGAATTCTCCAGGCTTGCCATTTTCTTCTCCAGGGGATCTTCCCAATCCAGGGACTGAACCAAAGTTACCGGTGTCTCCTGCATTTGCAGGTGGGTTCTTTACCACTAGCACCACCTGGGCATGGCTAACAGCCGTAAATAGATAAAAATACAATGGCCTAAACTCCCCTCGTGTGATCAACCACAACTGCATTAGTACTGAGTATGCATCTGCAGAGAAAGCTTACAGCTGCATTCAGGTTTTCCTAGTGCTCAAAAGGGACATGAGTTTGAGCAAATGCCAGGAGGTGGTGAAGGACAGGGAAGCCTGGCGTGCTGCAGTCCATGGGGTCGTGAAGAGTTGGACACGACAGGAAGACTGAACGAACAACAAGTGCTCAAAAGACGGCCAGAAATTCAGTGGTGGAATGCTTGAGGAGTACATTTGTGATTGTGGTACATCTATTCTTAGAATTCCTGACTATAGAAAAAGAGTTTCAGTATAGGAAAAGGCAAAATATGGCCCAGCATTTATGGGGAAAGTTATTTGATGTGACTGGTGCTAAGGAAATAGCTAGTTGAAATATTAGATGAATGCAATGAAAAAAAAATCAGTGTTTTGAAGTTTATAAGGTTTAGTTTCATTTTGTTATATTTTTCTCTCGAAAGTTATCAACTGCTGTGGTACCCAAATTTGTATTAAAATTGTAATATTCTAATTAGCAAGATGTTCACTGGAGAAAAAGATTAATGATAAGCACAAAGAAGAATAAAATACAGAACGCTACGTTCAGAGATAAACCACCTATTTACACCCTCAGCTGTGTATGTAGCCCTTTAAAATGTGGGCTCGTACTGCATATACAGTTCAGTAAGCTTTATCCACAGAATATTTTGTCACAATAATTATACTTCTGCAACATTTCTTTTAACAGCTGTCTTGTATGGATGAGTCATTCATCATTTTTTCAGCTAGTCCTCTGTTTTGGACATGTTTTCACTGCTTCACTCTTACAAAAACAGTACACAAGGCACATGCTTCTTCCAGTCCAGGGTGTCTCAGTCTCAGCACAGTTGACATTTGGGGCCACATGAGTCTCTGTTGAGGGGGACTGTCCTGTGTGTTGTAGGATGTCTAGGGTTACCCTGGCCTCTGCCCACTGGATGCCTGTCCCAGCCCCTCCCCTCCAGTTGTGACAAACACGTCCCTAGATATGTCAAATGTTCCCCCATGGGACAAAACCACTCCCAAATGAGAACCACTGCTGTAGACAGATTCTTTAGCTCAGGCTTAATATCTTAGATCAATGACTAGGTATATTGAGTTTTTGATGGCTTCATAAAAAAAAATAAACATATTTTAAATACTTTGGCATTAAGTAAATTTCCCCTGGGAAGGTTATACCCCAATAGATACTTCTGGCAGTGTGACAAAGATTTTTGTGTGAAGAATATAATTAAATTTTTGTCTCAAATGTAAAGATATTCTTTAAAAAATTTTTATTGGAGTATAGTTGATTTAGAATGTGGTGTTAATTTCTGCTGTATAGCAAAGTGATTCAGTTGTATACATATATATTCTTTTTCATATTCTTTTCCATTATGGTTTATCACAGGATATTGATTGTAATTCGCTGTGCTATGTAATGGTACCTTGTTGTTTATTCATCTACATATCATAGTTTGCTAATCTCAAACTCCCAGTCCATCCCTCCCCAACCCCCTTCTCCCTTGGCAATCAAGTCTGTTAAAAAGTACTCTTAAGACCGTTACAAAGTCTGTGTTTTCAATATTGACATCCATAGCTTTCTTGCACTAATTTTTGCAGTTCTTTGGAAACTATCTTGTAAAGCCTTTTACTGCAGGTATTTGTGTGTTTTTGTGGACAGCCATCTGCTGGTCTTTCGCTGCAATGACAGTGCCATCAAACTACTTCCAAAAGGAAATTAACAACAGTTCAAAATGACTCAGTTGATGGTACCTGAGTGTACGTGTGGAAAGAAAATAATAAAAATAGATTGTCGAATGTGGATGACTCTGCTTAGACACTCTGAAACTTCAGAATAGAAACCAGAAAGAGAAAGAATAAAAACTTGGTCTCGTGTCCACCTATGTTGTGTAGAAAGGAGGCTCCCGCTTTATTGGGATTGCAGGTGAGGATCAGAGCACCTAATGTGTACCGTCACCTACATGATAGCAGCCAACACTGCTGGAAATGGACTACCTGTGTGAACATCCTTTGTTTGATCCTCATGTCAACCTTGGATTCATATTCTATATATATGAGAAAGCTGAGCTTAGGTGACCTGCCCAAGGTCACAGGGAAAGCCACTGTCTGAACCCACGCTCTCTAGCTTGAACTCAGAGGCTGCGTCTTGGCCACCATCCTGCGTTATTTCTCTCTGTGCATGTGTGCCAAGTAGCTTCAGTCATGTTCAACTCTGTGCCACCGCGTGGACTGTAGCCCACCAGGCTCCTCTGTCCGTGGGATTTCCCAGGCAAGAATACTGGAGTGGGTTGCTTTGCTCTCCTCCAGTGGACCTTCCCGACCCAGGGATCAAACCTGTGTTGTTATGTGTAACCTGCATTGGCAGGCACCTGGGAAGCCCTGTTTCTCAGTGTACGTTAGTCTAATCTTCATCACTAGTAGCATCAGAATGTCTGAGAGGTTAAAATCCTCTTATGTTAAAGAAAATGACATAGAAGGGCTTTATAGATTTCACTCTAGTTGAGGTCAGAAATTTCATCAAGCTACTAATATGTGTCCATTTTAAGATCAGTTCAGTCACTCAGTTGTGACCGACTCTTTGCGACCCCATGGACTGCAGCACGCCAGGCTTCCCTGTCCGTCACCAACTCCCAGAGCTTGCTCAAACTCATGTCCATTGAATCGGTGATCCTTGGTGATGCCATCCAACCATCTCATCCTTTGTCATCTCCTTCTCCTCCTGCCTTCAATCTTTCCCAGCATCAGGATCTTTTCCAGTGAGTCAGTTCTTCACATCAGGTGGCCTGGTATTGAATCTTCAGTTTCAGCATCAATCCTTCCAATGAATATTCAGGACTGATTTCCTTTAGGAAAACTGACTGATTTGATCTCCTTGTAGAGATCCATTTTAAGGTAGAATCTACATTTAAAAAAATTTTGTGTTGCAGTAGAGTTGATTTACAATGTTAGTTTCCACTGTATAGCACAGTGAATAAATTATATATTTACATATATCTACTCTCTTAGATCCTTTTCCCATGTAGGTCATTACGATTATTGGCTGGAGTTCTCTGTCCTGTACAGTAGGTCCTTATTAGTTCTGTAGTTTACATATAGTAGTGTGTCTATGTCAGAATCTCCTAATTCATCCCTCCCACCTACTTTGTTTTCTACATCTGTAAGTCTATTTCTGTTTTGTAAATAGATTCGTTTGTACCCTTTTTAAGATTACACATATAAGAAATAATATATGGTAAGTGTCTCTGTCTGACTTACTTCACTCAATATGACCATCTCTAGCTCCATCCATGTTGCCGCAAATGGCATTATTTCATTCCTTTCCATGGCCGAGTGATACTCCATTGTATGATGTACCACATCTTCTTTATCCAAGAATCCTCATTTTTAAAAAAACTTTCAATTTTTAGTTTGAAATTCCATAGACAGCCACAGTCAGTTAACACTATTTGCTCATTAACATTGGTCCGCAAAGTGAGCAGTGGAAAAGAACCAAGGACACAGGAAGGTCTTTTCACTGACGATTCATATGCAGCCTGCTTCAGGGTTGGTAATTTTCAATCATATTGAACTGCTGAGCTCAGGGAATTCTCTGTAGGGGTGGGGCTGAATGCCAGGCTCCCTGGGCCTCAGAACGCCCCTCCTCACTTTAATCCTCCTGTTCCTAGGCCTGCAGGCCTAGAGATGCTACTGTCCCTTGTTTCAACATGAATTACTCAGTGCCATTTTCTAGCTTTCACAGGTAACCTTCAGAGGATATCCACAGCCACACCTTGTGATTCTGATGTCCTGCAGGGGAGCCGGGATGTGTTTCTCTTATCAGTTACTTTTTCCCGGGCTTGTGCGTTTCATGTTATATAGAATTCGTACACTTTTTTCTTTGGCTTTGTCAGGTCTTGGTTGCAGCATGTGGGATCTAGTTCCCTGACCAGGGATCTAATCTCGGCCCCCCTCCATTGGGCCCGCAGAGTCTCTGCCACTGGACCACCAGGGAAGTCCTCACAATTTTTAGAAAAGATTTCTACAGCTTGCCTTCCCTTGT
The DNA here is from genome assembly GCA_006408695.1 of Aepyceros melampus. Classification (NCBI taxonomy): domain Eukaryota; kingdom Metazoa; phylum Chordata; class Mammalia; order Artiodactyla; family Bovidae; genus Aepyceros; species Aepyceros melampus. The sequence goes on along the minus strand of SJXQ01003283.1, from coordinate 103,437 downwards.
GAGAAGATTGGAGCCCTGGCTCTCATCACAGGTGAATTCTGCCCCGTCGCTCCTGTATGGGGACGCCCTCTGATAAGACCCCCATGCTCGCCCTCCCACCTGCAATTCCTGTCCCTGTGATCACGCCCTCCTCTTCAGGGAAAGTGCTGGGCTGTCACCTTCCACGAATAGATTAACTAAGGCGCTGATTCCTGGCCTGCTGGCCCCCAGTCGCTAGCTTTGGTGGAGCAGCTATCCCCACAGGAGACATTGGATGGAGAGGCACGTGTGCAGGGAATGAAGGCATCCTGTGGCCAGCAAGGAACTGAGGCTCCCAGTGCAACAGCCCCAAAGCACTGAGATGCTGCCGGTAACCCTGGGTGTTGGGAGCCATCTTCCCCCTGCAGGAGCCTATAGCTTGAGTGCAGCCTTCACAAGGGACCTGAGCCTGAGCCTGCCATCCACAGGAAGTGAGATCGCAACAATTTGCTATTTTCATCTGCCCACTGTGTGGCAGCTTTTCTGTTCAGTGACAGATAACATTGTGAATATAAAGATTTATTCATTGCTATATTTTTAAATGTTACCATTTTTAAATAAGTAAATGTTTTCAAATTTCCCAATTTTTAGTCTCTATTATAACAAATATTGGCTTCCCTGATAGCTCAGTTGATAAAGAATCCACCTGCAATGCAGGAGACCTGGGTTTGACCCCTGGGTTGGGAAGATTCCCTGGAGAAGGGAAAGGCTACCCACTCCAGTATTCTGGCTGGGAGAATTTCATATAGTTCATGGGGTCGCAAAGAGTTGGACATGACTGAGCGACTTTCACTTTCACTTTTCATAGCCAATATCTGTAGATATAAACCACATAAACAAAAGCTCTTGGGGATCCACAATAATTTTTAAGCATATACTGCTACTGCTAAGTCACTTCAGTCGTGTCCGACTCTGTGCGACCCCATAGACGGCAGCCCACCAGGCTCCCCCGTCCTCATATAAAGAGTTCCTAAGACCAAAAAGTTTGAGAATCACGGTTCTAGAACATTTAAATTGCAAAACTGACCCAAGAAAAGAAAGACTGAGTCAAATCAACTACTATAGAAAGAAAGTATATAGTTAAAAAGTTATAGTTACCTCTCAAAAAAGCATGCATTCTACCAAATCTTTAAGGCACCCATTACCACACTACTCCATCAACATTTCTAGGGCATGCAGGAAAAACTTCCAGAGTTGCTTCTTTGGCACCACATATTTTTATGAAAAATAAGGATATTTTCCATAACAAAAAATTTAGTGAGAAGAGTGGCACTGTTTTTACATTTTTGCAAATCTCTTTAATGTCTGGTATAATAGAGGAAGGAATATCATATCTGCTTTCTGCATCCAGTCTGTCATAATACTCTGTCTTTGTAGAGGCACAGATATGTAGCTGGTAAAAGGAGGATAACTTTAATTATCTTTTCAGATATTCATGGATAGTCTTTGATATACCAAAGCTGGATGAGTGGTAGTTTCTTCCATTTTTTTTAAGTTTAATTTTTGTCTTCTGATTCATTGATTTCTGCTTTTATCTCAGTTTTTATTGCAGTCCCTCAATTTTTTAATTTTTATCTTTTTGGTCACACCTCCCACATGTGGGAACTTTGTTGCCTGACCAGGGATTGATCCCGCACCCCCTGCATTGGAAGAGCAAAGTCCTAACCACTGGACTACCAGGGAAGTCCCAGTGATATTTTCTTAAAGATTAGTTACAGTCGGAATCTGAAACCATATCCCTGACCTTTTTGTACTCTTACATTAAAAAAAATCAGTCTCTAGTACTTTGCTAGAGAAGGAAATGGCAACCCACTCCAGTATTCTTGCCTGGAGAATTCCATGGACGAGGAGCCTGACAGACTATAGTCCATGGGGTGGCCAAGAGTCGGACACGACTGAGCAGCTAACACACACACACACTAGTTCCTTGAATGGATCTTTTACCTTTACTCATGTATAATTTTGCAACATTGTACGTTGGTCCTTTGGAAAATATTGATTCACTGGTTTATGCAGCTCTTCTAAATGTTTTGATTATATATATTAAAATGTCACATCTGTTAACATCACTACAGTAAAGTCATTATGTATTAGGATGCTGTGAAGTTCATGGTGGCAGCTACAAGTTTTCCGAAGTTCAAATCTTTGCTTGAAGCTCAGATTGTTATTATTGATAATTGACTACTGATTGTCATCCTTGTTGATGGGCTCACTTCATTCATTCCCCAGGAAATGTCTGCCAAATACTTCAATCTGAATAACCACAGTTTGTCTTTCAGTTTTTTAAAATATATATTAGAAGTAGGACTGCTGGATCACATGGTAGTTCCTTTTTACATTTTTTTTAGGAATCTCAATACTGTTTCAGTACTCAATAGAGGGGACTTCTCTGGTGGTCCAGTAGTTAGAGGGGGCTTCCAGAGAGGGCTTCCCTGGTGGCTCAGAGGTTAAAGCGTCTGCCTCCAATGCGGGAGACCCGGGTTCAATCCCTGGGTCGGGAAGATCCCCTGGAGAAGGAAATGGCAACCCACTCCAGTATTCTTGCCTGGAGAATCCCATGGACTGAAGAGCATGGTGGGCTGCAGTCCACGGGGTCACAAAGAGTCGGACACGACTGAGCGACTTCACTTTCACTTTTCACTTTCCTGCACTGGAGAAGGAAATGGCAACCCACTCCAGTATTCTTGCCTGGAGAATCCCAGGGACTGGAGCCTGGTAGGCTGCTGTCTATGGGGTCACACAGAGTCGGACACGACTGATGTGACTTAGCAGCAGCAGCAGCAGCAGCAGGAATCTGCCTTGCAATGCAGAGGACGCAAGTTCAATCCCTGGTCGGGGAACTAAGAGCCCGCATGCCAGAGGGCAGTTAAGCCCATGCATAACAGCTAAAGAATCTGCACCTCAGTGAAGATCCCGAGTGTCCTGAGTGCTGCAACTAAGACCCAAAGCAGTCAAATAAATAAATAAGTATTAAAAAGAATACTCAACAGAGACCACTGCACAGTTTTACAGTCCCACCCATAGTGCACAAGCATTTCAATTTCTCCACATCCTCAACACTTATATTTTGGGATATTTTGCTAGTAGTCATCCAAATGGATGTTAGGTGATACTTCGTTTGGTTTGATTTGCATTTCTGTGATGATTAGTGATAATGAGCATCTTTTCATATGCTTTGTATATCTCCTCTGGGGGTGTTTGAATTCCTTTGCCCATTTGAAATTCAAGTTATTTTAGTTGTTGAATTGTAGGAGTTTGTCATATATCCTGAATATAACCCATTATCAGATAGATGACTTGCAAATAATTCCTTCCTAGGTTGCCTTTTCGCTTTGTTTCCTTTCATGTGCACGTGTTTTGAAGTTTGGTGTAGTCCCACTTGTTCTTTTTTGCTTTTGTTGCCTATTCCTTTAGTGTCGTATCCAAGAAATTACTGCCAAGTCCAATATCGTGAAGTTTATTCCTGTTTTCTTCTGGGAATTTTATAGTTTTAGGGTTTATGTTTAGATTTTAATCCATTTTGAGTTGATTTTTACATATAGTATAAGGGTCCCCTGTCATTCTTTTGCATGAGGATATCCAGTTCATGGCATCTGGTCCCATCACTTCATGGGAAATAGATGGGGAAACAGTAGAAACAGTGTCAGACTTTATTTTTCTGGGCTCCAAAATCACTGCAGATGGTGACTGCAGCCAGAAATTAAAAGACGCTTATTCCTTGGAAGAAAAATTATGACTAACCTAGATAGTATATTCAAAAGCAGAGACATTACTTTGCCAACTAAGGTCCGTCTAGTGAAGGCTATGGTTTTTCCTGTGGTCATGTATGGATGTGAGAGTTGGACTGTGAAGAAGGCTGAGCGCTGAAGAATTGATGCTTTTGAACTGTGGTGTTGGAGAAGACTCTTGAGAGTCCCTTGGACTGCAAGGAGATCCAACCAGTCCATTCTGAGGGAGATCATCCCTGGGATTTCTTTGGAAGGAATGATGCTAAAACTGAAGCTCCAGTACTTTGGCCACCTTATGCGAAGAGCTGACTCATTGGAAAAGACCCTGATGCTGGGAGGGATTGGGGGCAGGAGGAAAGGGGACGACCGAGGATGGGTTGGCTGGATGGCATCATGGACTCAATGGACGAGAGTCTGAGTGAACTCCAGGAGTTGGTGATGGACAGGGAGGCCTGGCGTGCTGCGATTCATGGGGTCGCAAAGAGTCGGACACGACTGAGCGACTGAACTGAACTGATCCAGTTCCCAGAATCATTTGGTCAAGAGACAGTCCTTTCCCAACTAAGTGGTCTCAGCACCCTTATCAAAAGTCATTTGATGATGTAAGTGAGGATTTATTTCTGGGCTCTTTTTTGTATTCCATTGGTCTATTTCTCTTGTCTTTATGCTAACACCATGAAACTCCAATACTTTGGCCACCTCATGCGAAGAGTTGACTCATTGGAAAAGACCCTGATGCTGGGAGGGATTGGGGGCAGGAGGAGAAGAGGACGACAGAGGATGAGATGGTGGATGCAAGTCTGAGTAAACTCCGGGAGTTGGTGATAGATAGGGAGGCCTGGCATGCTGCGATTCATGGGGTCGCAAAGTGTCAGAAACGACTGAGCAACTGAACTGAACTGATGCTCTTTTGCTTACTGGGTCTTTGTAATGTTTTGAAACAGAAAGTGTGAGACTTTCAAATTTGTTCTTCTTCAAAATTGATTTGGTTATCAGAGGTCCCTTGAAATGCCCTATGAATTTAAGGATGAATTTTTCTATTTCTGAAAATTTTCCATCGAGGTTTTGATAGGGATTATGTTGAATATGTAGATCACTTTGAGTAGTATAGGCATTTTTAACAATATTAAAGTCTTCCAATCCATGAACATGAGATGTCTTTCTATTTATCAATATCTTCTTTAATTTCTTTCAGCAATGTTTTGTAGTTATCAGAGTATAAGTCTTCTATGTTGTTGGTTAGATTTATTCCTAAGTATTTTATTCTTTTTGATGTATTACAAATGGAATTGTTCTCTTGATTTTTTCAGATTGTTCACTGTTAATGTATAGAAATGCAAGTGATTTTTGTGACTTTTCATTTTTTAATGTGTTCATGTATAAAGAGTTTTTAGAAATTTGAAAAAAGAGAAAAATTTTTAAAAAAAGAAGAAAAGAAACATTCATAGTTCCCCAGACAACCAGCCCCAAACAAACAAAATTTCTTTCAGTCTTTTTGCCTGTATACTTTATGAAAAATGTGTTGATTTTTAAAAGGTAACAATCAAACTAATACAAAGTTTTAGACTCTTCCTCATTCACTTAATGATGTAGTATAAGTATTTTCATATTATCACCACCATCATAACATTTTGAATCAACTGTGTATTATAATTTATTTAATCATTTTGGATATTTACCTTGTTTTGAATTTTTCTCCAGAATAAATGGCCCTGAGTGAACATTTTCATTAAGATGTTTATTTCATGTTTTAATTAATATTTGGTAAGATGGATTTCCAGAGACATAATTATTGAATCGGTGGATATATAAATGTTTTGGAGAATCTTGATATACATTGCCAAATTGCAAGTACTTTCCAAATTATTGCATCCTATACTGTCACCAGCAATGCATGGAAGATCCTGTTTTGCCACAATTTCATCAGCAGTAAGGATTTTGTGCATGTATGTATTTTTAAGACACTGTATTTTTAATTTGCAGTTCTTCAGTACTTGTGAGATATTTTCTTTTTTTAATATTTGTGTCCTAAATGTATTTTCTTTATTATGAATCGACTTTTCAAGATTTTTTTCTGTTTCCCTATTAGGGCATGATAATTTTTTAGTTTTATTTTTGTGTGTTCTTTATAGAAAAAAAAATTAACCTTTTTTCCCAGTCACATTTTGGCTAAATATTTTTCTCAGTCCCTTGTTAATATTTATTCACATTTCAGTATCCAGAAGTTATAATTTTTATATAATTAAACAATCTCCTTTATACATTTTTTTTCACTTCTTTTATAAAAACTTGGAAATCTCCTCCTCCTGCAAATTCGTATTAACTATTCGATTCTATTTTCCTCAGTTTTACAGATGCTCTCTAATCCATCTGGAAATGATTTTGGTATGTGGTATGTAAGTATTTATTAAAAAAAAATACATATATAGTTTTAGTAAAACTGTTGGTGGTAGGCTGAAAGCTCCTTGAAAACAAGAAGCATGATTGATTCACTCTTTGGTTTCCTCGACTTTCCCAGACGGTACAATCACCAAACATGGCTACACTCAGGAGAAATGGGTACCCCCTTCCCTCTGCTGGGGACATTGCCTGCCTGTCCTGTGAGTGTCCTGACATCTCCACAGGCTGCTGCCCTCTGTCCTTTGAGGGCTTTCCACTTTGCAGGCAGGGAGAAGCGCACCCCAGCAGTGAGCCAGCAGCGCCCCCTGGCGCCTCCCTCCTTCCAGTATTCTCATTTTGACTCCACATATAGCCTCCACCTGCTCCAGGGGCAAGTTCCTGGAAGGAGCCTCAAAACAGCTTTCTCCTTTCTTCTCTAGAGCAACCCTGATATCCTCTTCAGGGTAAATTTATTTTCCATTTGAACAGTTCCTCCCCAATTAAAGAGAAGTCATTTTTTCCCTGGTTGCGGTTGTGTCCTTTTGATGGGGAGAGGCAGAGGGATTGTGGGTTGGGGCCAACTATTAATAACAGCCCCAGCTTCTTAGTGGTCTCTTCCATGAGGTCTTGAGCCTCTGTATGGGCTTCCCTGGTGGCTCAGCTGGTAAAGAATCTGCCTGCAATGTGGGAGACTTGGATTCGATCCCTGGGCTGGGAACAGCTACCCACTCCGGTATTCTGCCTGGAGAATTCCATGAACTGTATAGTCCACTGGGTCGCAAAGAGTCTGACATGACTGAGTGACTTTCACTTTCAGTTTCACAAATAAAACACCAATCATGGGGGTCCCTTTACTCATCAGGTACCTGCCCAGTTGTGAGTTCCAAATAAAGATCTGACTCTGGGACCCTCTTCAGAGAATTAGGAGGAAAAAAAAAAAACCTTCTTTAAAATTAGATTTTTGTTGCCTAAGGAGAAATCTGTAAAATATGGAGAGTGGGAAGAATGCTGATAAATGTAATCTAAAAGTTGTCCTCAAATCTATTAAAACCAATACTGGATAGTGGACCTGTTGTTGTTTGGATGCTAAGTCATGTCCAACTCTCTGTGACCCCATGGACTATAGCCTGCCAGGCTCTTCTGTCCATGGGATTACCCAGGTAAAAATGCAGGAGTGGGTTGCCATTGCCTTCTCCAGGGGATCTTCCTGACCCAGGGATGAAACCCGCATCTCCTGCATTGACAAGCAGATTCTTTACCACTGAGCCACCAGAGAAATCCACGATAGCAGGGAATTCAGAAATAATTGTGGAAAGAAACATTCCAGGAGACAGTGCGTGGTGGTCACATGATCTACCCAGAGGAGACCAGTGTGACCCTTGTCATGACATTCACTTGAGAAATAGGGGAGAAAACAGGTTATTTTTTCTGTCTTTAAAAAAAGATTCCTATTCTCCATCTTGTGGCAGAATTGAAATTTCTTAAGGACTTCACAATTACTCACTGTTTGACAAATATTTGGTCAGACAGACAGCACAGTGTGTTCTAATATGATTTACCGTTCCGAAAAGGGGCAAGGTCTACTTCCAGTTCTGAAGTCAGGGAGATTCTGTAACTCGACTCCTCTCTAAGAGGACTGGCTTCCGGCATTGGTTGCCATTATTCTGTCAAGGTTTTTTCTTTCTCCTTTCCCTTTAAATTTCTTCTGGCTGCACTCTATTATTCCATAGACCTTTAGGTTTTCCCTTTTTGTAATCTGATGCCCTATCCAGCAGTGTTCAGGAAGCTGTCTTGCTTTAGTTCAGTCCTTCTCAGCTGCTTCTGCTTTCCTTAGCTGAATGGGTGGCTTGTGTTTTTCTTTTAGTCTTTTGGGGGAGACTGTACTGTTTTATTACTCTATTATAAAGAAAGTATGGATTACTCATAGTGAGTTGATACAGATGTATCAGCATAATCAAAAAATATTTAGTTCAATCACTTTGATATTGTTTGTTTCTTAAAATTCTTTTCATAGAAAAACCACATTAAAATATGTCCCTAACATACTTACCCGGCAGGAGAGATACCATGATCAAGAAGGTAGTTTTCCCAGGGCGAGGCTCATCCTTTGCACTCCTGATGTGCTGACCTCTGTGACTTTCCCAAATGTGGGAATCTCGACCACATAATTTGTGGTAGTAGGGGACTGTGTTCACACTATCCTCTAAAAAACAAAATATGTCCCTATCGTCCATCTTCTCCTAAGACCTAGCCACACACTCAATTTCTTTTTATTTTTTAATTTCATTGTGATTTTCATCAGTTATACATGCACATCAAAGAGTCAAATAGTTGCACTAGAATTATTACCACCACCCACCCCACCCTCGAATCCCTCTAGGATGTCACGCAAACTCTTAGCGTCTCCCAACCACTTTTAACTTTTTGCTATCAGTTTTGTTGTCTAAGTCTGCACCTCTAAATAGTGTGCTTATGTAGACTCTTCTTGATTTGTTTAGTTTCAGTTATTGTTTAGTGACCTCTCTTTGGAAAATTAGGATCACTCCTGTTCCTGTTCTCTATAGTCATAATTCTTTCTCCATTCTTCCTTTCATCATTTTTATGTCATAGCTCTGATTAGATCAACATATTGTATTACATCATTATAACTCTACAAGGCTATTTTGAACTGAATCATTTCTTATGAAAATTGGCTTTTCTTGTGTTGCCCAATATTTCATGTCCCTAAGGTCCATCTAGTCGAGGCTATGGTTTTTCCAGTAGTCATGTATGGATGTGAGAGTTGGACTGTGAAGAAGGCTGAGCACCGAAGAATTGATGCTTTTGAACTGTGGTGTTGGAGAAGACTCTTGAGAGTCCCTTGGACTGCAAGGAGATCCAAGCAGTCCATTCTGAAGGAGATCAGCCCTGGGATTTCTTTGGAAGGAATGATGCTAAAGCTGAAGCTCCAGTACTTTGGGCACCTCATGTGAAGAGTTGACTCATTGGCAAAGACTCTGATGCTGGGAGGGATTGGGGGCAGGAGAAGAAGGGGATGACGGAGGATGAGATGGTTGGATGGCATCACGGACTCGATGGACATGAGTCGAGTGAACTCCAGGAGTTGGTGATGGACAGGGAGGCCTGGCGTGCTGCGATTCATGGGGTCGCAAAGAGTTGGACACGACTGAGTGACTGGACTGAACTGAACTGAAAGGCTATTAAACTTTCTGTTTTATTTGCTTTGTTTTCTCTGTACTCATCATTAAATTAAATCCAGACTCTCTTCAAATTATGGAAGTATTCTTTTAGTCCATTCAAACACGGATATTCATTTACTTTATTGTCTTTGAGTCTTCAGACCTGCTCCAGTCTGCTTGTGATCTTTACTCACCATCAGCTTTGCCCTTTGTCTCTGTATTGTACTGATTTCCTGGATCCTGTTTTCTTTTTCTTCTTCTTTGGTTTATATACTCGCTTTTGATGGAGTGAACCCTCAAGTAGTTTCCTGAGAAAAGGTGCGCAGAAGTCAAGTTGTGAGACCTTGTGTGTGTGGAGAGGCCTTTGGTCAGCTTGTCCATTCCGTTGATCATTTGGCTGGGTATAGAATGCTATGTTGAAAATGATTTTCCCTCAGAATTTTGTAAGTCAGTCCATTCTGAAGGAGATCAGCCCTGGGATTTCTTTGGAAGGAATGATGCTAAAGCTGAAGCTCCAGTACTTTGGGCACCTCATGTGAAGAGTTGACTCATTGGCAAAGACTCTGATGCTGGGAGGGATTGGGGGCAGGAGAAGAAGGGGATGACGGAGGATGAGATGGTTGGATGGCATCACGGACTCGATGGACATGAGTCTGAGTGAACTCCAGGAGTTGGTGATGGACAGGGAGGCCTGGCGTGCTGCGATTCATGGGGTCGCAAAGAGTTGGACACGACTGAGTGACTGGACTGAACTGAACTGAAAGGCTATTAAACTTTCTGTTTTATTTGCTTTGTTTTCTCTGTACTCATCATTAAATTAAATCCAGACTCTCTTCAAATTATGGAAGTATTCTTTTAGTCCATTCAAACACGGATATTCATTTACTTTATTGTCTTTGAGTCTTCAGACCTGCTCCAGTCTGCTTGTGATCTTTACTCACCATCAGCTTTGCCCTTTGTCTCTGTATTGTACTGATTTCCTGGATCCTGTTTTCTTTTTCTTCTTCTTTGGTTTATATACTCGCTTTTGATGGAGTGAACCCTCAAGTAGTTTCCTGAGAAAAGGTGCGCAGAAGTCAAGTTGTGAGACCTTGTGTGTGTGGAGAGGCCTTTGGTCAGCTTGTCCATTCCGTTGATCATTTGGCTGGGTATAGAATGCTATGTTGAAAATGATTTTCCCTCAGAATTTTGTAAGTAGTAGCCTCCATTATTTTTAAGGATTCTTATCTTTGGTATGTGATCTGGATTTTTAATCAATTTCCTGGAGGTTTTCAGGACTTTCTCATTGCCCTTACTGTTCCAAAATCTTATGATGATATGCCTTCTTGTAGTGTATTTTCATTCATTGTCTGGGAAATCATCTTTTCAATCTGGAAGGTTTTGTTTTCTAAATTGTTGATACTTTTATTTTCCATGTTTTTCTCTTCCTAGAACTTCTAAAACTTGGATATTAGTCTTCCCAGACTGAGCCCCCATTGCCTTGTCTTGTTATTTTCAATGTATTTTGCTTTTCTCCTGGTTTCTGAGAAATTCATTTATGTATCAATTTTACTAATGAATTTTAATTTATATTATTACCATAGCTTTAACTTCAAAGCTCTCTATACTAGGTTAAAATTTTTTTTTCTAGGTTAAAAAAAAAAACACCTTGTTTTTTTTTCAAGTAACCAATAGTGCCTTTTATATAAGTCTCTAAGGATAAATTTTTTATTTTATTTTCCTCTTTCATATTAGAGGATTTTTTATAAAAGAAATAAACTGAGCTGTCTGCTCCCATTTAATGCATTAATGCTCAGTTGCTAAGTTGTGTTCAACTCTTTGCAACCCCATGAACTGTAGCCCACCAGGTTCCTCTAACTGTGGAATTTTCCAGGCAAGAATACTGGAGTGGGTTGCCATTTCCTTCTCCAGGGCATCTTCCCAACTCAGGGAGTGAACCTGCATCTCCTGCATTGACAGGTGGATTCTTCACCACTGAGCCACCAGGGAAGCCCCAAGTATACTCTGTATCTACCTGTTCTATCAGCATTGGGCACCATACTATTTTTGTCAGATACTGTTTCATCCCCAGTGACACTATCCTAATGTTGTAGCAAGTAATGCCTCCAACAGCAATTTTCTTGGTTGACTTTTGTGAATTAGATAAAATACATTTAAACATTTGAAATCATGAAGCTAAGAGTAGGATATTCCCTGACATCACCACCATTCTGGGTGGTGAAGTAGAATGGTTAAGGACATAGGTTCTGGCCCAATCACTTAGCTGTGTGACGCTCGGAAAGCTTTTCATTTCTCTGTGTTTATCAGGGGGTTCTGTACTTGTCTTGTGTTTCCTGACCCCATACCCAGTGACCCTCTCAGTTAACTGCTTTCCGAGCTCAGCAGTGGGTAGACCCTCCTCAACAGTCTCTGTTCTCTTTTGCTCTCTCATAACTCTTGTAAGGAGAAGGCGATGGCACCCCACTCCAGTACTCTTGCCTAGAAAATCTCATGACCGAGGAGCCTGGAAAGCTGCAGTCCATGGGGTCACTAAGAGTCGGACATGACTAAGCAACTTCCCTTTCACTTTTCACTTTCATGCATTGGAGAAGGAAATGGCAACCCACTCCAGTGTTCTTGCCTGGAGAATCCCAGGGACGGGGGAGCCTGGTGGGCTGCCATCTATGGGGTCACACAGAGTCGGACACAACTGAAGTGACTTAGCAGCAGCAGCAGCAACTCTTGTAAGCTTAGCTCTGTATGATCTCAGCCCTGTTCTCAGGAGTTTCATCCTCAACTTGTGCCCTCTACATGGCCACCTGCTCTTCAGGGCATATATTTTTGCAAAGTCTTACTGGTATCTGCCATGACAAGGTCCTCCCTTGAGCCACCTGCCATGGCTCCCTGCTTTCTTTCCCAGCAAGCTCTTCCAGTCATTAGGCATCACTGCTGACATTTGGAGTCTGTACATTTTCTCTGTCTCTTAGTGTTCCTGACCGTGGGTTTACAAGGTCCCTCATGTATGGATATGAGAGTTGGACTGTGAAGAAAGCAGAGCACTGAAGAATTGATGCTTTTGAATGGTGTTGGAGAAGACTCTTGAGAGTCTCTTGGACTACAGGAAGATCCAAGCAGTCCATTCTGAAGGAGATCAGCCCTGGGATTTCTTTGGAAGGAATGATGTTAAAGCTGAAACTCCAATAATTTGGCCACCTCATGCGAAGAGTTGACTCATAGGAAAAGACTCTGATGCTGGGAAGGATTGGGGGCAGGAGGAAAAGGGGACGACCGAGGATGAGATGGTTGGATGGCATCACGGACTCAATGGACGTGAGTCTGAGTGAACTCTGGGAGTTGGTGATGGACAGGGAGGCCTGGCGTGCTGCAATTCATGGGGTTAAAAAGAGCTGGACACGACTGAGCAACTGAACTGAATTGAACTGAGCCCTTTTTCTCTGTGTCACTCTATGTGGTTCCCAGGAGCAGGGAAAAATGTTTGGATCTGAGCTGTGGCCATGTTTGTTTGGGGAACTGAATCCAGAATTTATTTAAAAATGCTTTTAACAGGTATCTTTCCATGGCTTGTCTGTCTGAAATAAGGTATTTCAGCATAGTTCAAATCTTGTTTTAACACATCTGGTATAATAAACTGATCTTCTGTAATTTCTTCAACCCACTGTATTTTAAACATGCCAACCATGAACTCCTATTGCTACCATGCAGAGGGAAGCTTTTGTTGGTATAGGTCTGTGGCTGGTTTGTCCCCAGCTTTGTAGACAGAGCACACAGCAATGGAGCAATACCATGCAGTCGTAGACAGCTCCCTTTTGCTTCCCTGGAGAATAGTTCTAACCCATCATCTCACTCTGTGGACCCCCTACTCTCAATCTTTCTTAACAGAAGAAGGTGGAAGTCCACATATGTGAACCTCTCCAGTCCCTCTTCCTCCTGCTTAGAGTCTCATTTGTGGTGGCAGTTGTCCTGCCCTCTGCCCACATCTAGAAAGAGACATTCTTCCTCTCCAAGGCCACAGTCTCTTTCCTCTGGCATTCCTTTTCATTTCTTCCACAAGTTCTTAAAACCTCACCAGTCATCACTTTCTCCTCTTGCTTCTTTCACAGATAAACTCACTTCTTTTGTCCTAAAAGTAAACTCAACCAAATCAGCAATCACAAAACACTTCTGTGCATCTCACCCCCTCTGAAGGTTTCTGCTTCTCCATTCTGCCTCAACAATCTAAGCATAGCTTCTATATCAAGCTGTTGCTCAAAGTAGTGTTGGTAAGGCAAGTCAACTTTGTCCTAATGACCTGACCCAGTCACTTCTTTCTTTAAAGATGAAGCACAGCTCCTACATCATAGAGACATCACTTTGCCGACAAAGGTCCATATAGTCACAGCTATGGTTTTCCTATTTATTAGTCATGTATGGATGTAAGAGTTGGACTATAAAGAAGATTGAGCACCAAAGAATTGATGCTTGTGAACTGTGGTGTTGGAGAAGACTCTTGAGAGACCCTTGGACTGCAAGGAGATCAAACCAGGCAATCTTAAAGGAATCAACTCTGAATATTCATTAGAAGGGCCGATGCTGAAGCTCCAATACGTTGGCCATCTGATGCAAAGAGCCAACTCATTGGAAAAGACCCTGATGCTGGGAAAGACTGAGGGCAAGAGGAGAAGGGGGTGGCAGAGGATGAGATGGTTGGATAACATCACTGACTCAATAGCCATGAGTTTGAGTAAACTCCGGGAGATAGTGAAGGACAGGGAAGCCTGGTGTGCTGTAGTCCATGGGATCGCAAAGTGTTGAACCCAACTTAGCTACTGAACAGCAGTAGCTCCTACCTAAAGCCCTTGCTGAAAGTGTTATTGCTGAACAGAAGTCAACTTTGTCCTAAAAACCAGGTTTAGTCACCTCATTGTTCTAAATCCATCTACCAGCAACCATGGCCTTGATTTCTAGGATGGGAATCTGGTTCTCCTTGTCTGCTTCCTCCATCCCAATGTTAAATTTTACTATTCCTCAAGGTTATTATTTCTTCTCACATCGTGTAATCTTTCCTTGTTGTCTCATGCAGATAACTGGAAAAGGGACCCAGTTCAGAAGTATTTTAGCAAAATTATACAAGTTCAAAATATCACAAGAAGTCATTTAACATATTATTCCTACAAAACTAAATTTATCTCAATTCGAGAGTTCTATGTGTGAAGGTCATTAGAAACAAGTAGGTTTTTGGAGGAGGAAGGAAAAAAAATTTTTTTAATGTTTTCACTTATTTAGTATGGGAACAAAATTAACTGTTAGTAGTTTAAATTTAGGTGGTGGGTATGGAGCATATTATTTGAGTATCAAAAATTTTGGCATTTTCTAATTCGGTTCTGTTTTGGAAAACTTGGTTTTACAAATAACAAATTTGAAAAAGTGCAGTACCATGGAACTGTTAAAGTAAGCACAGTAGCTGTGAAAGCAAAACATAACCCTGTAAGGAGATAAGGTAGGTCCTGAAACCACCAGGGGGCTTCTCTGGTGGCTCAGCGGTAAAGAATCTGGCTGCCAGTGCAGGAGACCCTGATTCCACCCTGGGTCCAGAAGATCAGGAAGAGCCCCTGGAGGAGGAAATGACTACCCACTCCAGTATTCTTGCCCGGGAAATCCTATGGATAGGGCAGCCTGGTGGCCTACAGTCCTTGGAGTCAGCAAAGAGACACTACTTAGGGACTCAACAACAACAAATACAAAGAAAAGCCATTTTAATGAAAACAACAAGAGTTATGAGCTGCTGTACTCTTTGTTGGGGTTGCAGACAACTTTTTTTTTTGTTTTTTTTTTTTACAATTTATTCAGGAATACCTGTTACTGCCTGGAGGAGGGCATGGCAACCCACTCCAGTATTCTTGCCTGGAGAAGCCCATGGACAGAGGAGCCTGGCCGGCTGTAGTCCATGAGGTAGCAAAACAGTCAGAAAAGACTTAGCGACTAAATAACGACAAAGAGCACCACGACCGCTCTGTGGTTTGTCTTAGAAAAAGCATTCGAGATAAAGGGAGTTTTTAAGGGACTTTATTTCCTAAAAATCCATCCTATCTATATGATTTTTTCCCCCGCTAAATCTTCACTTCGTTAAAAACGATCAGTAACAAAGACAGACGCTTATTTGGATCCAGTCTCGAGTCCTCCCAGCTCCTCTTTCAAAGCGTGGAGGTCCCCCAAGAGAAGCTCTGCGCTCGGCCTCTCGGGAGCAAGGGCCGCCCAGCAACGTTGGACGATGCCCGCCAGTGTCTTCCTGGGGGCTGAGTCGGTGAAGACGGGGGCCCGGAGGGCGGGCCGGAGGTGGTAGGCCACCACGGCGTAGAGCACGTGCTGCTGCTCCCCCGAGAAGGGCGCCTCCCGCGTGCTCATCTGCCAGAGGGTGATGGCGAAGGAGTAGATGTCCGCCTTGGGTGTAACGGGCTCTCCTTTGAGGAGCTCCGGGGCTCGGTGAGTGTAGGTGCCACCCAGGTGGTGAGGCGTTCGCGGGCTCCTCAGGTCTTCCAGCCTCGCGGAGCAGCCGAAGTCCCCGATCTTGCAGACGTCCTGCTCACTGATGAGGATGTTGGCCGCTTGAGGTCCAAGTGTACGATGCTTTGCGCATGGAGGAACAGCAGGCCGCTGACCACGTCTAGGGAGTACTTTAGACATCTCTCCAAGCCCAGCTGCGCGCCTGAGTCCCCGGGGCAGCCGGTGGGGCCGTAGATGACCTGGTGCAAGGTGATGTTGCCCCCGAACTCCATGATGACGGTTCCCAGGCTGTCGAAATCCGG
>SJXQ01003283.1:58208-86222 GCA_006408695.1 Aepyceros melampus | reverse complement strand
TGGGCGTCGTCGGTCCTCAGATCACAATAGTGCAATGAAATTTTTTTCACACTTTGCAGGCTATAATGATTGTCAGTTTATTCTCCAGCTGCATTAAATCACTTCCAGCAGTTATTGGCGGAAAGAGTTGAAACATGAACAGCTGACACTTGTTGAACCGATTACAGGGAAAATTAGGTGCAACGTTCACAGAGGGATGAAAAATGGTAAGCTGAAAGTGATCGATCCAAACAGAATTGCTGATACAGGTCACAGCACAAACACTTTGAGTTCATAAGGGAAAAGAAAAATTTCTGACACCCCATTCAGCTGATAGCGCAAATTAGCAAGACTTCTGAGCAACATATGGAGTCCTTAGCAGTCCTTGGGGTCCATGGCTGTCTGGCGCACCCAGTAAGCTCACTTGCAGAAGAGATTCTAGACTTCACAGCAAATAAGTTACAGAAGTTTTGAAGCAGAGTTAGAGGAGGAAAAAGAATGAAAATGATTCAGAGCTACAACCAGAGCGTCAAATAATAACAAATACGAGAGAATCTTAGGAGAGGAAAAATCTGAAGAAATAAAAAGAGTCACAGTCATATACTGTTCCTCCATACACTGTGGAAAATCAGATGTTGAGATTAAATCCAGGGTCTTGCTATTCAGCTGTGAGTTCTTCTGTTCTAATTTTTATCTTTTAAAAAGACAGTTTTCATTTCATACCTTTGGGGAAAAAACCAATAACACCCTGTTCATGAAAAAACACAGGAAGATGTTAGGATCTACGTTTTGAAAAGTCAAATGGTAAAGTTTTATCTTGACTTTATTTCTGCACTTAGAGCACATAGGTGATGTGTAAATACATTTTTCTGATGATAGGTCTGTGCTTCTGAAGTGTATTTGTTCCAAGAAGATATATTGATAAACAGTCCATTTACATAAGCTATTGGAAGTCTTCTGAACCCTAGAATAAGATTTCTATTCTATATTACCCCTGTGACTTACCATGTGATATCATGTATAATATTTAGCCTGTTTGAGCCCAGTCTTTTTATTTAAGAAATCAGGATAATCATTAAAATAAACTTCTAAATTTTGGAACAAAATTTGGGGAGCCCTATCTGAAGTAATGGAGCTTCCCTGGTGGCTCAGACAATAAAGAATCCACCTACAACACCAGAGACCTGGATTTGATTCCTGGGTAGGGAAGATCCCCTGGAGAAGGGAATGGCAACCCACTCCAGTATTCTTGCCTGGAGAATTTATGGTCAGAGGAGCCTGGTGGGTTACAGTCTATGGGGTCACAAAGAGTCAGAAACAACTGAGCTACGAACACTATCTGGAGTAATAACAACAAAAATCTAAAAAATGTAAACTATTAAACATTATAGTAAAAATACAGATATATCAAACCTGAAATATAAAAAAGATAACAGTGAATAGAGTAAACTAAGAAAGTACAATTATATTCTATAATAAGTCTATATTGCAGAATCTATTTCATTGCTGTCATATAGTTGGAATTACACTCTAGGGCTCTGAAACTGTTATATGATATCAGAAATGCTGTGAAGATTGGCCAAGTGAGAGCAGTAGAGTGCCTTAACTTGAGCATTACACATAATGCAAAATGATGTGAACTTCTATAATGTAATCTTTATTATTTTAAAGATAATAAATAGCATAAACTACTTATTCTTCACAATTTGACTTTATTATTTACATAAAATATAAGGTAATAATGAAAATATGGTACTCTACCCATTCATAAACCCTAAGTTCATTAGATCCATCATCTGCTGATCTGCCCAAGAATATTTAACTGGATATTCAGTCTCTCAGGCCAGATGGCCTGGGTTTCTTGCCCCTAAGTTTCCTCATCTGCAAAGTGAAGAACATATGCCTATCTCAGGATCATATACCTATCTCTTATGTGAAGATTAAGAGAGTTCCAATTACTTAGATCAGGGCCTGCTAATTATTATTTACAAAACTCATAAAAATGTATTATGGGATTATACCAATAAGATCTACTACACAGTATTGGTTTGGGGGTGTTTGTGTTGTTTTTAAAAAAATGATACCACAGTGTGGATTTTATTTGATTGGGTTTTTTTTTGTATTTATTTACTTTTTTTTTTATTTATTTACTCATGATCTTTTGTTGCGGCACACAGACTCTCTACTTGCCCCACGTGGGCTTAGTTGCCCCACAGCATGTGGAATCTTAGTTCCCAAACTAGGGATTGAACCCATGCCCTCCCAATCCTCCAATCTGGAGGAGGACCCCAATTATTAGACGGTCTTCAGGGCTTGTTGAGATGGGGAAGCTGGGGTACAGTCTCTATGGGCCATGTTCAGGCAGGAAATGGAGAAAGAACCTTCTGGAGGGCTTCCTCTCAATATTTCCCTCCCTGTGTTTACTGAGGTTTGGGCCACTTTCTCAGTAGCTTATATCAGAGCTTTCTCTCCCTTTTCTTAGCATCAGGGTCTTTTCCAATGAGTTGGCTCTTTGCATCAGGTGGCCAAAGTATTGGATCTTCAGCTTCAGTATCAGTCCTTCCAATGAATATTCAGGATTGATTTCCCATAGGATTGACTGGTTTGATCTCCTTGCAGTCCAAAGAACTCTCAAGAGTCTTCTCCAGCACCACAATTTGAAAATATCAATGGATATGTGGATTTTTTTCAGTACATACGTTCTACAATACTGCACAAGTCACAGTTGGTTGAATCTGAGGATGTGAAACCTCAGTTATGGAGGGACAACTATAAAGTTGTATGTGGAGTTTGAACTGCTTGGAGGTCAGTGTCCCTGACCCCATGTCATCCAAGGGTTAAATGTCTATGCTGCCTTATTCAAAGAAATGTTTGATTTCAGGCTTTTGTATGTCTCAGATCACTATTGTATAATTTTTAAAAATTATTTATGTGTCTGTTTTTTATTTTTGGCTGCACTGGGTCTTAGTTGCTGTGAGTGGGCTTTCTCTAGTTGCTGTGCGTGGGCTCATTGTGGTGGCCTCTCTTGTTTCATTGCACAGGCTCTGGGGCAGACAGGCTTCAGTAGTTGCAGCACCAGGCTTTTGGGTAGTTGCTCCACAGTGGAACCTTCCCAAACCAGGGATTGAACCCATGTCCCCTGCATTGGCAGGTGAATTCTCACTACTGTACCACCAGGGGAGTACAGTATTATATAAACTGTGTCAGTGGACCAATCGACTGGAGGCTGATTTGGGATTTCTATGTCCCAATTAACATTGCCACATTTCAAAGACCATTAATTTACAGATTACCAGAAAAGACTAGCATGGTCTCTTCCACTATTGAGTGTAATCCCAAATGACCTCGCTCTCGCCTGCAGATGATAATGTCCAATTATATGACCAGATGTTATTAATAACTGGCCCTGGTATTGGTCCCCACATTCAGCCCAACCCAAGGAAGGAGGTAGCCACACAATAATTTGCCCCAGATGACCCCACAGGAGATAGCAAGCATTCTGTAACTTGTGTCATTTTCCACCAAAAGGAATGGTGTTGAGCTGGCACATCAGCACGCTTGTTCATCCAGATGAAGTGGAATCGTGGCTCCAACTTCGAACAACACAGCTAACGTCAGAAGAAGCAGGGTCCAGGAAGCATGGTAGAAGATATGAAATTACTATGAATCTTCATTTTGAATGGCTTCAGGTTTGAGGTAGTCCTCTGTTCAATTCTATGTTTCCAGGACTTTTAACTTATACTTTCCTATTATTTGGTTTGTTTCTTGCATAATTAACCTACACTCTGTTTTCCATGTATGTACATCTCCATGGTGGCACTCGTGGTAAAGAATCCACCTGCCAATGCAGGAGACATGGACTCAGTCCCTGAGTTGGGGACTATCCCCTGGAGAAGGAAGTGGCAACTCACTCCAGTATTCTTGCCTGGGAAATCCCATGGACAGAGGAGCCTGGTGGGCTCCAGTCCATGGGGTCACAAAAGAGTCGGACACACCTGAGCACAGATGAGCACGTCGATATATTATCAATGTGATGGCTCGTTATAATACTTGGATCTACTGTAGGACATAAGCTTAAATTCCATGGCACCATGTTATGACATAAACTAGAAGTGAATACATCAGATTATCATTGCTTTCAGTGGTGTTCAGGGAGAGAAGTCTGCATTAGCTGGATTCATAAAAGCTTATAAAAATTAGGGGGATTTAGGATAATCTTTCAATACAGAAACAAAATGAGGCATAGCATTGACACAGCAGGAACAGCCTCATTCAATTTACTATAATCCACGGTTAACCACTGTATTAGTTAGGCTTCTTAGGTTCCCCCAAAGTAGTGGAAACCAATTTAGGCAAGGAGAAGTTTATTGGAGAGATTTTGCAGGATCACAGACTTGGGAACCTGAAGAAATGCACTCAGAAGTGGGCAAGACCTGAGCATGCATGCATGCTAAGTCACTTCAGTCATGTCCAACTCTTTGCAACCCCATGGACTGCAACCCACCAGGCTCTTCTGTTCAGGGGATTTCCCAGGCAAGAATACTAGAGTGGGATGCCATTTCTTCCTCCAGGGGATATCCCCGAACCAGGGGTCAAACCCATGTCACTTATGTCTCTTGCATTGGCAGGTGGATTCTTTACCACTAGCACCACCTGAGAACTGAGACGTTTCTACAAAACCAGAAAACAGGAACCACTGAACCAATCTGGACAGAAAAGTATGGCCAGGATGCCAGTTGTTGGACTGAGTGTCCCACGATCATTATTTTCATCTCAGGAATGGAGTGACCTGCAGGTCTATTTCATCCACTGTTCTCCCTTCCTGGTGGCACAGCAGGGGAAAAGCATGGGGAAAGACAGTATGTGAAGCTTTGGTTCCCCTTGTGGAAAGTGGGCACCTGGATATACTATCTTAACCAGACCATGAAACATTGTAGGGAGAAGTAATTTCTGAGAAGAAAACCAAGGCATTGTTAGGAAGCGCTAGATATTATGTAGCCAGAGAGAGACTGTTGTCCTCTACACTCACCAGGGGACCAGCCTCTGGCAAATCCAGGGCAGTAAGGGGGACTTGGAGTGTAAACTTCCCTAGGGCATCTACATCCTGAGTCCAGCTGTGGTGATGTCCTGTCCCCAAACCCTCATGCTGTTTCACGTTTATCGTTTGGGCTGTGGGCTTGTGCTTGTGTGTTCAGTCATGTCCAACTCTTTGTGGCACCATGAACTGTAGCCCACCAGGCTCTTCTGTCTATGGGATTTCCCAGGCAAGAATACTGGAGTGGGTTGCCATTTCCTCCTCCAGGGGATCTTCCTGACCCAGGGATCGAACCCACGTCTCCTGCATTGTCAGGTGGATTCTTTACCACTGAGCCACCAAGGAAGACTTTGGGTTGTGGGAGAGGATTCTGAAGACCCTGCTCTACCAGGGTCCTGAAAACAGTCCTTCCCAATTGTGCTCTGCACTCATTCAGACATTTCCAGGGTACTTTCCTTCTTCTTCAGAACTGTGATGTCTCGATTCTTGTGGCCTTCTTGGGAAGGGGAAAACCATCACAGGGTAATTACCAGGCATGTCTAAGCCACTTGGAGTGTTAGCACAGTTTAATTATTTTGGACACTAACTTCTCCATAAGTTCCAGTGGTTAAGGGGATATTTTTATTGATTAGGGTCTCCAGGTCTATCTAATTATCATGTTTTCCTTCTCTTGGCCATAATGATTGATTCAATAAGCCTCAGTTTAGGGAATTTTCTAGGTCAGTGAAGAGCCAGCACCTTTAGGAGACTGCTTATCTGAGAGAGAAGTGAATGCAGAATAAAGCACAACAAAGATCTGGTAAAAGAGAGATGGGGAGCTGTTAAAAATGTGTGGGGACTTCCCTGCTGGTCCAGTGGCTAAGACTTCGAGCTCTCACTCTAGAGGGCCCGGTTCAATCCCTGGTCAGGGAACTAGATCCCACATGCTCCAACTAAAGATTCCATCCAAGTGTGGCCAAATAACTTAAAAAAAAAAAAAAGACCCCAGTGTTTGGACTCTTAGGACTAATTCTGCATGAAGTAAGAACTTCTCATGAACTTCGACTTCCCTGGTGGCTCAGACAACAAAGAATCTGCCCACAGTGCAGGAGACCCAGGTTCAGTCCCTGGGTCAGGAAATCCCCTGGAGAAGGAAATGTAAACCCACTCCAGTATTCTTGCCTGGGAAACCCCATGGACAGAAGAGCCTGGTGGGCTACAGTCCATGGGGTTGCAAAGGATTCGGACACAATTGAGCAGGCACGCCTGCATTCACAGTGGCTGCTGGTGACTCAATGGAGGTAGTGGGGAAAACAGGAAATTTGAAACTCGGCAGTTACAGGGGGTGTTCTTAAGAGCTCAGCATTCATTTTGTAAGAATCATCCTAGCATCTCTCATGATGGAGATTGGAAGCGTTGGGTCTCAGTGGCTTAAGTGCTGGATTATGTACTGAGATTGGAATTTCCCGAAGGGATCACACAGACCACTGAGGAGCTGATGCCACAGTTGCTCCCCCAGTGGAAGAGGCATCCCAACAGTACTGGCACCCAGTGGAAACAGTTCTCAACCCTTGAAGACTGGTGACCCTTTAATGGTGCCAGTGTTCAGTGCTAGTGGTCTGGCTGTCCAGCAAAGCCAGACAGCCAGTTCTGGAAGCAACTCTTCCTGTTCTGGAAGCAAATGCCTATGGGGCCTTAGAGGCTGAGCAGGAGTCCAGCACCAGGACTCTGACTTCAGAAAATCTCTGGTTCTGAGGAATGGAAGGAGACTGTAAAGGAAACACTTTTATTTATTTATTGGCTGCACTGGGTCTCCCTTGCTGCATGCGGGCTTTCTCTAGTTGTGGTGAGCAGATGCTACATTCTAGTTGTGGTGTGTGAGCTTCTCATTGTGGTGGCTTCTCCTGTTGCTGAGCTCAGGCTCTAGGGCTTGCAGTCTTCACTAGCTGCAGCATGTGGGCTCAGTAGCTGTGGCTCCCAGCCTCTAGAGCACAGGCTCAGTAGACGTAGCATGAGCTTAGTTGCTTCACAGCATGTGGGATCTTCCCAGAGCCTGAATTTGGCAATGAGGAATTCATGATCTGAGCCACAGTCAGCTCCCAGTCTTGTTTTCACTGACTGTATAGAGCGTCTCCATCTTTGGCTGCAAAGAATATAATCATCTGATTTCAGTGTTGACCATCTGGTGATGTCCATATTTAGAGTCTTCTCTTGTGTTGTTGGAAAAGTGTGTTTGCTATGACCAGTGTGTTCTCTTGGCAAAAGTCTGTTAGCCTTTGCCCTGCTTCATTCTGTACTCCAAGGCCAAATTTGCCTGTTATTCCACGTATCTCTTGATTTTCTACTTTTGCATTCCAATCCCCTATGATGAAAAGGACATCTTTTTTTGGTTTTAGTTCTAGAAGGTCTTGTAGGTCTTTGTAGAAACATTATTCAACTTCAGCTTCTTCAGTATTAGTAGTTGGGGCATAGACTTGGAATACTGTGATACTGAATGATTTGCCTTGGAAATGAACAGAGATCATTCTGTTTTTGAGACTGCACTCAAGTACTGCATTTCAGACTCTTTTGTTGACTATGAGGGCTACTCCATTTCTTCTAAGGGATTCTTGCCCACAGTAGTAGATATGATGGTCATCTGAATTAAAATCACCCGTTCAAGTCCATTTTATTTCACTGATTCCTAAAATGTTGATGTTCACTCTTGCCATCTCCTGTTTGACCACTTGCATTTACCTTGATTCATAGACCTAAAACATTCCAGGTTCCTATGCAATATTGTTCTTTACAGCATTGGACTTTACTTCCATCACCAGTCATATCCACGTTCTTTCTGGAGTTATTTCTCCACTCTTCTCCAGTAGCATATTGGGCACGTACAAAGGAATGACTTTCCCAACAAAAGTCCGTCTAGTCAAGGCTATGGTTTTTCCAGTAGTCATTTATGGATGTGAGAGTTGGACTGTGAAGAAACTTGAATGCCAAAGAATTGATGCTTTTGAACTGTGGTGTTGGAGAAGACTTCTGAGAGTCCCTTGGACTGCAAGGAGATCCAACCAGTCCATTCTGAAGGAGATCGGCCCTGGGATTTCTTTGGAAGGAATGATGCTAAAGCTGAAACTCCAGTACTTTGGCCACCTGATGCGAAGAGTTGACTCACTGGAAAAGACTCTGATGCTGGGAGGATTGGGGGCAGGAGGAGAAAGGGACGACAGAGGATGAGATGGCTGGATGGCATCACCAACTCGATGGACACGAGTTTGAGTGAATTCCAGGAGTTGGTGATGGGCAGGGAGGCCTGGCATGCTGCAATTCATGGGGTCGCAAAGAGTCGGACACGACTGAGTGACTGAACTGACTGACCAACCTGGGGAGTTCCTCTTTCAGTGTCCTATCTTTTTGCCTTTTCATATTGTCCATGGGGTTCTCAAGGCAAGAATACTGAAATGGTTTGCCATTCCCTTCTCCAGTGGACCATGTTTTGTTGAACTCTCCACCATGACCCATCCGTCTTGGGTGGCCCTACATGGCATGGCTCATAGTTTCATTGAGTTAGACAAGGCTCTGGTCTATGTGATCAGTTTGATTAGTTTTCTGTGATTGTGGTTTTCATTCTGTCTACCATCTGACAGATAAGGATAAGAGGCTTATGGAAGCTTCCTGATGGGAGAGACTGACTGTGGGGGAAACTGGGTCTTGTTGTCATCTGACTAGTTCAATATAAATACTCTTTTCAATAGCCCTTTATCCCTGGATCCAAAAATAATGCAGTCGACTTCAAATTTTGGTCTTTTAAGTTATAATTTTAAAAAATAACACATTGTTTAAAACATTAAGTGAATGCAAATGAACCTTTAAATATCAATATATAAATTCATTTATCAAGTCTCGAGCACACAGAGAGAGGTACTCAGTGGTCAAAAGTTCCTCTGTGATCAATGCAAAGAAATACAGGGAAACAATAGAATGGGAAAGACTGGAGATCTCTTCAAGAAAATTAGAGATACCAAGGGAAAAATTCATGCAAAGATGGGTACAATAAAGGACAGAAATGGTATGGACCTAACAGAAGCAGAAGATATTAAGAAGAGGTGGCAAGAATACACAGAAAATCTATACAGAAAAAATCTTCATGACCCAGATAACCACGATGGTGTGATCACTCACCTAGAGCCAGACATCCTGGAATGTGAAGTCAAGTGGGCTTAGGAAGCATCACTACGAACAAAGCTAGTGGAGGTGATGGAATTCCAGCGGATCTATTTCAAATCCTAATAGATGATGCTGTGATAGTGCTGCACTCAATATGCCAGCAAATTTGGAAAACTCAGTAGTGGCCATAGGACTGGAAAAGGTCAGTTTTCATTCCAATCCCAAAGAAGGGCAATGCCAAAGAATGCTCAAACTACCGCACAGTTGCACTCATTTCACACCCTAGCAAAGTAATGCTCAAAATTCTCCAAGCCAGGCTTCAACAGTGCATGAACTTCCAGATGTTCAAGCTGGATTTAGAAAAGGCAGAGGAACCAGAGACTGCCAACATCCATTGGATCATGGAGAAAACAAGAGCGTTCCAGAAAAACATCTACTGCTTTACTGACTATGCCAAAGTCTTTGACTGTGTGGATCACAATAAACTGTGGAAAATCCTGAAAGAGATATGAATACTAGACCACTTTACCTGCCTCCTGAGAAATCTGTATGCAGGTCAAGAAGCAAGAGTTAGAACTGGACATAGAACAGACTGGTTCCAAATTGGGAAAGGAGTACATCAAGGCTGTGTATTGTAACCTTGCTTATTTAACTTATATGCAGAGGACATCATGTGAAATGCTGGGCTGGATGAAGCAAAAACTGGAATCAACATTGCTGGGAGAAATATCAATAACCTCAGATATACAGATGACTCCACCCTTATGGCAGAAAGTGAAGAAGAACTAAATAGCCTCTTGATGAAAGTGAAAGAGGAGGGTGAAAAACCTGGCTTAAAAACCAACATTCAGAAAACTAGGATCATGGCATCTGGTCCCATCACTTCATGGCAAATAGATGGGGAAACAATGGAAACAGTGAAAAACTTTATTTTCTTGGGCTCCAAAACCACTGCAGATGGTTACTGCAGCCATTAAATTAAAAGATGCTTGCTCCTTGGAAGAAAAGCTATGACCAATCTAGAGAGTTCAGTTCAGTCGCTCAGTCGTGTCCGACTCTTTGCGACCCCATGAATGCAGCACGCCAGGCCTCCCTGTCCATCACCAACTCCTGGAGTTCACTCAGACTCACGTCCTTTGAGTCCATGATGCCATCCAGCCATCTCATCCTCGGTCATCCCCTTTTCCTCCTGCCCCCAATCCCTCCCAGCATCAGGGTCTTTTCCAATGAGTCAACTCTTCGCATCAGGTGGCCAAAGTACTGGAGCTTCAGTTTTAGCATCATTCCTTCCAAAGAAATCCCAGGGCCGATCTTCTTCAGAATGGACTGGTTGGATCTCCTTGCAGTCCAAGTCACTCTCAAGAGTCTTCTCCAACACCACACTTCAAAAGCATCAATTCTTCTGTGCTCCGCCTTCTTCACAGTCCAATTCTCACATCCATACATGACCACAGGAAAAACCATAGCCTTGACTAGACGGACCTTAGTCGGCAAAGTAATGTCTCTGCTTTTGAATATACTATCTAGGTTGGTCATAACTTTTCTTCCAAGGATAGGTGGCCAAAGTACTGGAGCTTCAGTTTTAGCATCATTCCTTCCAAAGAAATCCCAGGGTTGATCTCCTTCAGAATGGACTGGTTGGATCTCCTTGCAGTCCAAGGGACTCTCAAGAGTCTTCTCCAACACCACAGTTCAAAAGCATCAATTCTTCGGTGCTCAGCCTTCTTCACAGTCCAACTCTCACATCCATACATGACCACAGGAAAAACCATAGCCTTGACTAGACGGACCTTAGTCGGCAAAGTAATGTCTCTGCTTTTGAATATACTATCTAGGTTGGTCATAACTTTTCTTCCAAGGAGTAAGCGTCTTTTAAGTTCATGGCTACAGTCACCATCTGCAGTGATTTTGGAGCCCCCAAAAATAAAGTCTGACACTGTTTCTACTGTTTCCCCATCTATTTCCCATGAAGTGATGGGGCCAGATGCCATGATCTTCGTTTTCTGAATGTTGAGCTTTAAGCCAACTTTTTCACTCTCCTCTTTCACTTTCAACAAGAGGCTTTTTAGCTCCTCTTCATTTTCTGCCATAAGGGTGGTGTCATCTGTATATCTGAGGTTATTGATATTTCTCCTGGCAATCTTGATTCCAGCTTGTGTTTCTTCCAGTCCAGCATTTCTCATGATGTACTCTGCATAGAAGTTAAATAAGCAGGGTGACAATATACAGCCTTGACGTACTCCTTTTCCTATTTGGAACCAGTCTGTTGTTCAGCCGTGGTAGTGTAGCGGTTAGGCAGGCAGGTACACAGGCAGGCTAGGCTCCGTAGATCAAGAGTTCAAGTCCCAATCTAGACAGCATATTAAAAAGCAGAGACATTACTTTGCCAACAAAGACATTACTTTGCCTACTAGTCAAAACTATAGCTTTTCCAGGAGTCATGTATGGATGTGAGAGTTGGACCATAAAGAAAACTGAGTGCCGAAGAATTGATGCTTTTGAACTGTGGTGTTAGAGAAGACTCTTGAGAGTCCCTTGGACTGCAAGGAGATCCAATCAGTCAATCCTAAAGGAAACAGTCCTGAATATTCATTGGAAGGACTGATGCTGAAGCTGAAACTCCAATGTGGCCACCTAATGCGAAGAGCTGACTCATTGGAAAAGACTCTGATGCTGGGGAAGATTGAAGGCAGGAGAAGGGGATGACAGAGCATGAGATGGTTGGATGGCATCACTGACTTGATGGACATGAGTTTGAGCAAGCTCCAGTAGTTGGTGATGAACAGGGAAGCCTGGTGTGCTGCAGTCCATGGGGTCGCAAAGAGTTGGACATGACTGAGCAACTGAACTGACTAAGGGAAGATGATTAAGTCTAGGACTCACGAGATCTCATTAGAGAGTGATCAGTTGATGCTAGGAAGTGTTAAACTTAAGAGACTTTATCCATTCCCCTCAGCTTGCATGGTGGTGATGAGGAAGGATCAGAAAGTGACAAGTGAATAGGAGCCTAGTTAGTTAGTTCAGTTGCTCAGTCATATCTGACTCTTTGCGACCCTATGAACCGCAGCACACCAGGCCTCCCTGTCCATCACCAACTTCCTTAGTTCGCCCAAACCCATGTCCATTGAGTCGGTGATGACATCCAACCATGTCATCCTCTGTCATCCCCTTCTCCTCCTGCCCTCAATCTTTCCCAGCATCAGGGTCTTTTCAAATGAGTCAGCTCTTTGCATCAGGTGGCCAAAGTATTGGAGCTTCAGCTTCAACCTCAGTCCCTCCAATGAACACCCAGGACTGATAGAGTCTTCTCCAACACCACAGTTCAAAAGCAGCAATTCTTCGGTGCTCAGCTTTCTTCACAGTCCAACTTTCACATCCATACATGACCACTGGAAAAACCATAGCCTTGACTAGATGGACCTTTGTTGACAAAGTAATGTCTCTGCTTTTTAATATGCTGTCTAGGTTGGTCATAACTTTCCTTCCAAGGGGTACAATAGGTGAATCCATTGTACCTCATTGTTAGTCCTCAGTATTGGACTTGATGACTAGGTAGTAACTAACATGTAAGGCTGAGGAGGGCAAAGCCAGGACTGCATCAGTGTCCTCTGTGGTTTAGAAACATTTTTTTAAGAAAAAAAGTTTATTTCTCATTTAGGGACAGTCCAGGAGGCTCTCAAAGGTAGCTTTCTTCCTTCCAGGAGGTTTCAATATTATGGCATTAAAAAAAACTGAAGTATAAGGTGAAGGTGAAGTCGCTCAGTCGTGTTCGACTCTTTGCAACCCCATGGATTGTAACCTACTAGGCTTCTCTGTCCATGGGATTCTCCAGGCAAGAATACTGGAGTGGATTGCCATTTCCTTCTCCAGGGGATCTTCCCGACCCAGGGATCGAACCCGGGTCTCCCACATTGGAGGCAGACGCTTTAACCACTGAGCCACCAGGGAAACCCCAAGTTGATGTATAAATTATAATCATTTCAAGCAGACAGCAGTGTGATGCACCATTTTTATTACACATAATCCATTAAAAGTTATTAAGGGACAGTGACTATAATTCCCTGTGCTGTACAGCGCATCCTTGTTTCTTATCTATTTTATATATAATAGTTTATATATCTTAATCCTATGCCCTTAAAGTGCCCCTCTCTGCTTCCCTCTCCCCTTTGGTAACCAGTGGTTTGTTTTCTGTATCTGTGAGTCTATTTCTATTTTGCATATATATTTGTTTTCTTTTTTAGCTTCCATGAATAAGTGATATCACAGTTTTGTCTTTCTCTGTCTGCCATATCTCTAAGCATAATATTCTCTAGGTCCATCCATGTTGTTACCAATGCAGAATTTCACTGTTCCTTTTTTAATGCTAAGTAATATATAATATATATATATTATATGGCTGAGTAATACTAGGTACATATGCATATATAGTTTATATTAATAGTAATACTCAATATGTACATGTTTATATTAGTATACATTACTAGTAATACTAATATAAATATGTATGTATGTAGTATAAACTATATATATATGTATCTAATATTACTCATACTTGGTGTGTGTATATATATATATATATATATATGCATAGTTTTAAATTTTGAATGAAGTCCCAAGGTATTCTGGGGTATCTGCCAACATTTAGAAGTTAATGCAAAAGTAATTGGGGCTATCCATTATGTACAGCTGCTGTTTTAGC
This sequence comes from Aepyceros melampus, assembly GCA_006408695.1. Lineage (NCBI taxonomy): Eukaryota > Metazoa > Chordata > Mammalia > Artiodactyla > Bovidae > Aepyceros > Aepyceros melampus. The sequence continues at coordinate 72,378 of SJXQ01003283.1, read as the reverse complement.
ACAAGAAGCACAAAGATTGAGGAGCTAGGTTCCTGAGGGTGGGTGCAGCAGGTATGAGGCTGTCCTTGGACAAATGCCGATTCTGTCAAACATCCATGTGATGCATGAGGTGTGCGTGCTACTCTACTGACTAACTCTGAGAAAACACTACCACCATCGACTGGTCCTTAGTCCTATTAATTACAGGAACATTAATAGGACTTAATAGCAATTATCAGCGGTTTAAAAAGGGTTATTCCCCAACTTTTAAACCACTCAGAACTTCACTGAGAGCCACCACAGGAAGGTGGTGGCATTACACACACAGCAGGGCAACCTCACCTCTGCTCTTGGACCCAGGGCCGGGGGATAGAGGGGGAGAACGCTACAGGATACCCAGGGCCCTGTTCTGTTGCGTGCAAATCCTGAATTTAGCCTTCCTGACGCTGGTAGTCCTTATCACCCCCACGGCCATCGCTTTGAGGGGTCTTAAGATGAGGAATATTGAAAAGCAGAGACATTATTTTGCCAACAAAGGTGCATCTAATCAAGGCTATGGTTTTTCCAGTGGTCATGTATGGATGTGAGAGTTGGACTGTGAAGAAAGCTGAGCACCGAAGAATTGAGTGCTGAGGGCTTTTGAACTGTGGTGTTGGAGAAGACTTTTGAGAGTCCCTTGGACTGCAAGGAGATCCAACCAGTCCATTCTGAAGGAGATCAACCCTGGGATTTCTTTGGAAGGACTGATGCTAAAGCTGAAACTCCAGTACTTTGGCCACCTCATGCGAAGAGTTGCCTCATTGGAAAAATCCCTCCCTGATGCCGGGAGGGATTGCGGGCAGGAGGAGAAGGGGACGACCGAGGATGAGATGGCTGGATGGCATCACGGACTTGATGGACGTGAGTCTGAGTGAACTCTGGGAGTTGGTGATGGACAGGGAGGCCTGGTGCGCTGCGATTCATGGGTCGCAAAGAGTCGGACACGACTGAGCGACTGAACTGAACTGAACTGAAGATGAGGAAGGGGAAGGAAGAGAAATGGAGTTCACCCAGTCAGAACTGGGCGATTCCGACGTTAGAACTCCTGTCCTTTCCAGAGAGAGGAATAACACGTGACAAAATAACTGGGAATTTCCGTAAAGGTTATATGGATCTTCACTGTACTTGGAAACTTTCTGTAGGTCTGTAATTTTTCAAAATAAAAGCTAAGAGAAATAAATTTAGATCTACCAAAAAACAAAAGAATTCCTGTCCTTTGGAGGATTGTGACCTCCCTGTTCCCAGATGTGTGTGGTCACGTATCAGTGTGGAATGGTTTCTATCACAGGTCACAAAATAGCTAATTAAGATCAGTTTAAATGATGAAGGGTTATTCCATGTAACATGAAATATAGAAGGAAATGGTCGGAGCTGTCACAGGACTTAAGGTTGAGTTGGTGTGCCAGCTTCAGCATCACAGCTACATCCCAGGCAAGATGCTGGAAGAGCCAGCCATGTCTGTGCACTTTACTAGGGATGGAGGAGTTTTCCTAGAAGGAGCTCAGCCATTATCCTTGCATTCCTCTCAATGTGCCCCAACAGCAGTGCCTGACTACCATTACCTGCAAGGAGACATCTGCCCCTCAAAAAAATAAAAAATAATGCCCCCCTCCCACCACCATCGATCCATAGTTGGTTGTTTTTTTTTTGCCTTTATTCCAGGAATAGAGCTTTTATTTGTTTAGTAAAAAACTAACTCTTTTGCAAAGAAAAACAGTTTAGTGAGAAGAGTGACACTGTTTAACATTTTTGCAAGTACTTTTAACTACAGGTTGGGGCTTAATGGAAAGCAACCAGCTCCTCACACCTGTTTGAACATTCAGTCTGTTGTGATATGTTGTTGTGGATGAAATATCTGAAGGAAACTAGTGTCGCAGAGATAGGCACAGCTGCATTTTTTTAATGTTTTCAAATAATTGTGGCTATTCTACTTTGAAACTATATCCAACTTGGCAAGTGGCGGTTTCTTAAATGTTAGTTGCCATGTAGAATTTGAAACTGTAACAATGTACTTTTTGTACTGCATAATATTAAAATCCAATGGTCTCTCTTGAACACTAAATGGGTCTTTTACAGAGGTATGAATTTGTAACATTGATCATTTGAAAAAAATAATAATTCTCTGAGTTATGCAAACCTTCCAGATGTTGACACATTTCATTACACAATACCAAAAAATTACATTCAATTGGCTACTGTTTCCCTTTGACATACCTCATCATTATGGGGCTTTTATTTCCACTTTAAACACTTCTGTACTTTCTGACACAAAAAGATGCTCTAGGCTCCTTTTATATATTTCCTGTTCCAGTCCTAGAATTGGCCATTTAGCCAGTGCAAAAAAATTTTTTAATCTTTTTAACTTTAAAATATTCAAAAAATAAACGTCCAGCGGAGTGAATTATTATAAGGAACACACCCTTCCAGTGTTGCGCTGGCGCCGGCTCACACAGCCCCTAAGAGCTGTTTGTGTAATCTCTTCCCAGCTCCACAATGACATCATGTTGGTAGACTGAAATTGGCCACAGTGGTAGTATTTACATGATGGAGATCAGGAACCTCTACAAGTCAGGGCTTTCTTTCCCCCTTGGAGAGTCAACTGTTACACACCAGCCTACCGCTGCTTGTAACTGCCACCCAAGGAAAGAAAGAAAACCACAAGCTAATACATAAAACCTTGCCAGCCACCTCAGTAACCCCTCCATATTGTCCATCCTAGTCCTCTCTCTCCAGAAGTCACTGCTACCCTGACTTGATAGTAATCGCTTCCTTGTGTATATTTTAGTGTTTTTAATCACCCATGTGTCCATCCCTGGACACTATGGTTAATATCAAACACTATTTATGCTGGTGTATATTTTAAGCCTTTAATCTACAGGCTGACTTTCCATCCCTTCTTTGTCTTTACAATTTATCTGCTGATGCAAGTGGACCATTTTATCTGTAGACGTTCTCCCATCTGGAGTTTTCTGATTGTATACTTACAGGAATCCTAAAGGAGATCAATCCTGAATATTCATTGGAAGGACTGATGCTAAAGCTGAAGCTCCAATACTTTGACTACCTGATGCAAAGAGCTGACTCACTGGAAAAGACCCTGATGCTGGGAAAGATTGAGAGCAGGAGGAGAAGAGGGCAACAGAGGATGAGATGGTTGGATGGCATCACTGACTCAATGGATATGAGTTTAAGCAAACTCCAGGAGATAATGAAGGACAGGGAAGGCTGGTGTGCATCAGTCCATGGGGCTGCAAAGAGTTGGATAGGACTGAGCAAACTGAACAACAACAAATACTTACGGGTGTGTTTCAGCATGTTTCCTTGTTCTCCATTATTTACCATATCAAATTGACATTGACAGAATATTCCACCTAACACATTCTCTTCAATTGTCCATGAAACGTATCAAGACAACCTGCATAAATTTCGACCCCATGAACTGTAGCCCACCAGGCTCCTCTGTCCATGGAATTCTCCAGGCAAGAATACTGGAGTGAGTAGCAATTCCCCTCTCCAGGGGATCTTCCCAACTCATGGATCGAAACTGGGTTTCCTACATTGTAAGCAGATTCTTTACCATCTAAGCCACCAGGGAGGCCCCTCCATAAAAACAAACAAACAAAAACAAAAACAAAAAAACAGCAAATGTATAAGAATTGAAACCAAATAGAGTGTGTTCTCTGATCAAAATGAGATTAAACTAGAAAGGAATAACAGAAAGATAACAGGAAAAATCTCCAAATACTTGGAAGCGAAATTACACTTTTCAAAATATTACATGTGTCAAATAGGAAATCTCAAAGGAAATTAAAAAAAAAAAACAACAACATAGAACTGATATGCAAACAGCATATGAAAATTTGTGAGACACAGCTAGTGCAGTGCTACGAAGGCAAAATTTAACCCCAAATTGTCATGTAGGAAAAAAGAAAAGTCTCAGATCAATAGTCTATACCCTCACCTCAAGAACTTAGAAAAAGAAGGGCAAATAATTCAAAAGCTTAAGGAAGGAAATAATAGAGATCAAAAACAATGTGATTGTAAGCAAGGGAGAACATCAATGGAACAAAATCTAGGTCTTTGAAAAGATCAACAACATTGACAAACCTCTAGCAACATTGTCATTTATCAAGAGAAAAGACAAATTCCCAAAATTGAGACTGAAATGAGTGTTACTACAGACTCTGCAAACATAAAAAATATTACAAACAACTCTATTAACATATGTATAAATTTGGGAAACTAGATGAAACAGATCAATTCCTCAAAAAATATAAATGACCATAATTCACTCAATAAAAAGTACGTAATTTGAATTGCTCTTTAAGTATTAAGAAAATTGAATTTAAATTTGAAAACTCTCCCAAAAGAAATCTTGAAGCCCAGATAGTTTCACTGGAGAATTCTCCCAAAGGCTTAAAGAAAAATTAGCACGCACACACACAAAAAAAACACAGATTCTACAAAATCTATTCCAGAAAATAGGAGAGAACACCTTCCAACTGATTTCATGAAGTTAGTATTACTTTGATATGAAAACCAAAGACACTATAAGAAAAGCAAACTATAAGACCAACATTCCTCACAAGAGTTAATGCAAAAAAATCCTTCACAAAATGTTAATAAATAGAATTCAACTACATGTCAAAAAATTGTACATTAAGACAAAAGTGATGTTGATTCAAGGCATGCAAATGTAGTTCAGTATTTGAAAATCTAACAATGTAATCCACCATATTGGTCTGAATAGTAAGTCACATCAGCATATCTAACTAAGGACATTTAAGTTCTTTGTTGTTGTTTTATTCCCTACGTCCTGTCCAACTCTTCGTGACCCTGTGGACTGTAGCCCACCAGGCTCCTCTGTCCAAGGGATTTCCCAGGTAAGAATACTGGAGTGGGTTGCCATTTCCTCCTCCAGGGGATCTTCCCCATGCAGGGATTGAACCTGTGTCTCCTGCACTGGCAGGCGGATTCTTTACCCTTGAGCAACCTGGGAAGCCATAGAAGTCCTACATGTGGGATAACTCTGCCTGCTTCTGTAATAAAGTTTAACTGCGGCACAACAACGCTGATTGGCTTACATTTTGTCTATGACTGCGTTTGAGTGGCAGTAGCCACAATGAGTAGTTATAACAGCAATCAGTTGACCCACAAAACCTAAATTACTTCCTCGCTGACCTTTTTCAGAAAGTGTGTTGACAGAGCTCTAAAGCAATGTCCTGTGTGTTTCTTTAAAACTGGGTCAGTTCCCTGCCTTCATTCCAGCTGGTGGGGAGGGGATAGGAAACGTCACGTCGGTCCCCTGCAGCATGTAACACTGTCACTTATGTTTTATTGGTGACAATGTAGCTCCACGGCCAGTTGAGCTGCAAGGGGGTCTTTGGGGTGCAGTGTAATTGGCCCCAGCTAGACATGTCATGAGCCCGGCTACTGTTCTTTCACAGTGGTAAAGGAGTGGATTTGGAGGCTAGCTACCAGTCTCCCCATAGCTAAAGAGAGCATTCTTTTATCTTCTGTCTTTCTCTTTCAATAATGAAGCATTTTCAAGTCCTAATATTTTCCCAGCATAACTTAAACATTGACTTCGGAGGTTTAATATGACACATTCTTCTTTCATGGCCTTTTTTCCCATGTAATTTCAGTTTTGAATTTTTTGTTCATCCAATAAATATTTAGGATGATGTTTCTTAGTTTTCCAGTAGTTACTGGAAATAGAACTTCCTTATGACCCAGCAATCCCGCTGCTGGGCATACACACTGAGGAAACCAGAATTGAAAGAGACATGTGTACCCCCAATGTTCATCACAGCACTGTTTATAATAGCCAGGACATGGAAGCAACCTAGATGTCCTTCAGCAGATGAATGGATAAGAAAGCTGTGGTACATATACACAATGGAGTATTACTAGCCATTAAAAGAAATACATTTGAATTAATTCTAACGAGGTGGATGAAACTGGGGCTGATTATACATAGTGAAGTAAGCCAGAAAGAAAAACAACAATATAATATACTAACACATATATATGGATTTAGAAAGATGGTAATGATAACCCTGTATGTGAGACAGCAAAAGAGACACAGGTGTATAGAACAGACTTTTGGATTCTATGGGAGAGGGAGAGGGTGGGATGATTTGGGAGAATGGCATTGAAACATGTATACTATCATGTAAGAAATGAATCACTAGTCTAGGTTCGATACATGATACAGGATGCTTGGGGCTGGTGCACTGAGGTGACCCAGAGAGATGATATGGGGAGGGTGGTGGGAAGGTGGTTCAAGATTGGGAACTCATGTACACCCATGGCAGATTAATGTCAGTGTATGGCAAAACTGATACAGTATTGTAAAGTAAAAATAAATAAGTAAATAATTTTTTTAAAAGGTAAAAAAAATAAAGTCACAGCCTTAAAAAATATATATATAATTTTTTTGGCTGTGCCAGGTAGGTCTTAGTTGCAGGATCTTAGCTGTGGCACATGGGACCTAGTTCCCTGACCAGGGATCGAACCCGCGCCTCTTGCAGTAGAAGCTAGTCTTAACCACTGGACCACCAGGGAAGTCCCTGGAGTTGGTGCTTTTGTAATATATATGTATGTATTTTATTTGCTTACTTATTTGGCTGCACTAGGTTTTAGTTTTGGCATTTAAAATCTTTAGTTGTGGCATGTAAGCTCTTAGTTGCAGCATGTGGGATCTACTTCCTTGACCAAGGACTGAACCCAGGTCCCCTGCATTGGGAGAGCGGAGTCTTAGCCACTGGACCACCAGGCAAGTTCCTGAAGTCATATAAGAATATGACTAATTTATTTCTAATTTTATTAATAGGACATGGCCTTAACACTTATCCAGAGAAGGTGATGGCACCCCACTCCAGTACTCTTGGCTGGAAAATCCCATGGATGGAGGAGCCTGGTAGGCTGCAGTCCATGGGGTTGCAAAGAGTTGGACACAACTGAGCGACTTCACTTTCACTTTCACTTTAACACTTACCCTTTTGAAAATGTGTTTACTTTATTTATGATCACACACATAAAAGATTTTGTAATATTGGATATACATATGAATGTTGATGTATTCCTTCTAATGACAAAGTTTTATTTACTATATACATCTAGTTTGATTGTATTATTTAATTTTATGTCCTTTCTTATTTTTTTTTATCTCAATCTGAAAGGATTACCAATCTCTCTCATTTCCAGGTAGCCCAGGGGTAAAGAATCTGCCCGCCAGTGCAAGAGACACAAGAGACACAGGTTCAATTTCTGGTTCAGGAAGATAACCTGGAGTAGGAAATGACAACTCACTCTAGTATTCTTGCCTGGAGAATCCCATGGACATAGGAGCCTGGTGGGCTACAGTCCATGGGGTCGCAAAAAGTTGGACACAACTGAGCAAAAATTGACTCTCATTGTGTGTAGAATAAGCAAACAAAAAGCTTCTCCTTCAGTGGTTTTTTACTCACTGGCCTAACTGCTGAGGGTAAATGCAAACTAAAATTTGAATAAGATCTAAGGAGACTTCCAAATGATAATTTCTGTTATGAGAACTTATCATAGTACTCGGTGAAATAACATCTTAAGAACCCTACCTACTTAGCTCTAGATAGTCACTCAACTTCTAGAAAGTTTAAACAGAGCTAACAATTCCACAGAACTTTTGAAGTACAGTTACAAGAATTGGAATCATCAAAGGTTCTTCCCTAATTTTGGTTCATTGCAGTGAACGTGTTTAGAGCAGTTTATTTCTGAAGAAAGGGTACACTATTATAGAATTAGCTTATTTCAATGCAGGAGGGCAGAACAAAATGTGAGGTTTAAGTATGATCAGTCTTCAGTGTATCAAATAAGCCTTTCTACAGAACAAAGATAACCCGAGCATTATGACTGTCATATAAAATATTTTCTAGGGTTAGCTTTGGAAAGAGTACTTCTGTTAAGCTATATGTCCTAATTAAGATGGTTGAGAAAAGTCAAAGCCATCATTGCCCTTGAGGCAGCAAATATGTGTTCATTATCTGCTGTATGCAGGAAACGAAGTGGACAGAGCTTTGAATTCAGGGTCCTAAAAGATTTAAAAAAACAGACACAGCCCTGAGAAGATCTAATAAAAAGTTCATAGGGAAAATCAGATACTTTTCAGTGAGTGAAAGCTGAGAAGGTATTGTGAAAGGAAGATTGGTCATCCAGAAACGGCTAGAGGGAGGGCTTCCCGGGTGGCCCAGTGGTTAAAACTGTGCTTTAAGTGCAGGAGACGTGGGTTCGATCTCTGGTCGAGGAACTAAGGTCCCATATGCTGCATGGTGTTGTCGAAGAAGAAGAAGAAGAAGAGGAAGGAAGAGAAGGAGGAGAAGGAGAAGGAGAAGAAGAAAGAAGAAGAAGAAAGGGTTTGGTTCAGTTCAGCTAAGATGCTCAGTCATGTCCGGCTCTTTGCAACTCCATGGACTGCAACACACCAGGCTTCCCTGTCCATCACCAACTCTTGGACCTTACTCAAACTCGTGTCCATTGAGTCGGTGATGCCATCCAACCATCTCATCCTCTGTCATCTCTTTCTCCTCCGTCCTTCAATCTTTCCGAGCATGAGAGTCTTTTCTAAGGAGTCAGTTCTTTGCAGCAGGTGGCCAAAGTATTGGAGCTTCAGCTTCAGCATCAGTCCTTCCAACGAATATTCAGGACTGATTTCCTTCAGAATGGACTGGCTGAATCTCCTTGCAATCCAAGGGACTCTCAAGAGTCTTGTTCAACACCACAGTTACAAAGCATCAGTTCTTTGGTGCTTAGTTTTCTTTATGGTGCAGCTCTCACATCCATACATGACTACTGGAAAAACCATAGCTTTGACTTTGTTGGCCAAGTAATGTCTCTGCTTTTCAATATGCTGTCTAGGTTTGTCATAGTTTTTCTTTGTCACAGCCAAGTCCTTTTCTTCCAAGGAGCAGGCACCTTTTAATTGCATGGCTGCAGTCCCCATTGGCAGAGGATGGTGAGATTTCGGCATGTGGAATTCACAGGCATGCTCATGCTCAGTCATGTCCTACTCTTTGTGACCCCATGGATTGTAGCCCACCAGGCTCCTCTGTCTATGGGATTCCTGGGCAAAAATACTGGAGTGGGTTGCCATTTCCTCCTCCAGGGGATCTTCCTGACCCAGGGAAGGAACCTGGATCTCCCGCATTGCAGGCAGATTCTTTACCAGCTGCGCCACCTGGGAAGCCCTGGAATTCAGAGGCAGGAGCAGAGAAAGCAGGCATATGCCAGGGAGGGATAAGCTCAGGAACAGTGAGTGACTTCACATGAAAATGACATAAAAAGTAAGAGGAGGAAACGGGCAGACCGCTGTCAAGAGTGGGAAAGAATTTTCAGGGTCCCTTAAAGCACTGACTGGCACTAACCTGAAGCTCTTTTAGTAAATGTCAAGGTTAGGAATAACTACAGAAATAGCAATCAAAGGATTCAGGACAGAAAATACAACAGTAGGTGCACTTCACTCCTGTGAAAATTAATGTAACTTAGGGAACTGAGAATAGTTGAACTGGTCTGCCTGCATTCTGTAAACAAAATGGTCTTGAAGATGTTTCTAAGGGTGTGTATTTATTACAGCCACTGATCACCACTACGTAATTCTGGGGTGGGAAAAGCTGACATAGCTTAAAATCTGAAATAGGGCATGGTTTAGGCTGTTAACCTACTTACATAATGCACATTCCTAGGACATGAAAATCTGGTTATAGGAGCGATCTTAGAAATGTCACCAGGTGTGTGTAGATACAAACAGCAGATCAACTATGTGTTTTTAGAAACAGCATGAACAACACATTGAAAGGGGCTCCAAAAAAGATGAGAGTTCTCTAATTATAGACTAAACCAAACGTTAAACCTTTGCAAAAATGCTGCCACCTTAAAACAGGAAACTTCTGCAGCTTATGTGAGGCACCATTACATTTCCACTCTCATCTCTCCCAGAATCTCAAGACCTTGACTGAGGTATTACTACAAATGGACCATGTTTTTGAAAGGATTTAATTTATGAACGTTTCCATGTGTGCATTAGAATAAACATTGGTTTACATGTCAAGTATACCTCTACAGGGTAAAGCAAGATTAGCCTGCTTAGTGCTTTTAAAAAGATAACTGGTTCATTAGGAGAAAACCATTTTCATCTGCAATAACTACAGTTATTAATAATGCAGTCCTACTGTAGAGCAAAGAGAACTATGCTCAGTATCCTGTGATAAGCCATAATGGAAAAGAATATGAAGAATGTATATATATATGTGTGTATCTGAGTCACTTTGCTGCACAGCAGAAATTAACACAGTCAAATCAACTGTACTTCAATAAATAAAGTTTTAAAAAATCACGGCAGTCAAAATACTAATATGCAAAAGGAGAGCCTGAGGACTCCTTTATAGGTACAATCTCCATTAGGCACTGTGCTGTTTATCTCTTTTCTAAAGCAGTAAGAACTTGGGAACTTTTTTTAAACCAGTTTTTCTTTCTTTCTTAGTGTAATTGCTTTACAATGTTGTATTAGTTTCTGCCATACAGCAAAGGGCATCAGCTGTAAGTATACATCTATCCCCTCCCTCTTGGACCTCCTTCCATCCTGTCTCTTATACACATCTTATTATTTAATTTTATGTCCTTTCTTATTTTTTTTTATCTCAATCTGAAAGGATTACCAATCTCTCTCATTTCCAGGTAGCCCAGGGGTAAAGAATCTGCCCGCCAGTGCAAGAGACACAAGAGACACAGGTTCAATTTCTGGTTCAGGAAGATAACCTGGAGTAGGAAATGACAACTCACTCTAGTATTCTTGCCTGGAGAATCCCATGGACATAGGAGCCTGGTGGGCTACAGTCCATGGGGTCGCAAAAAGTTGGACACAACTGAGCAAAAATTGACTCTCATTGTGTGTAGAATAAGCAAACAAAAAGCTTCTCCTTCAGTGGTTTTTTACTCACTGGCCTAACTGCTGAGGGTAAATGCAAACTAAAATTTGAATAAGATCTAAGGAGACTTCCAAATGATAATTTCTGTTATGAGAACTTATCATAGTACTCGGTGAAATAACATCTTAAGAACCCTACCTACTTAGCTCTAGATAGTCACTCAACTTCTAGAAAGTTTAAACAGGCTAACAATTCCACAGAACTTTTGAAGTACAGTTACAAGAATTGGAATCATCAAAGGTTCTTCCCTAATTTTGGTTCATTGCAGTGAACGTGTTTAGAGCAGTTTATTTCTGAAGAAAGGGTACACTATTATAGAATTAGCTTATTTCAATGCAGGAGGGCAGAACAAAATGTGAGGTTTAAGTATGATCAGTCTTCAGTGTATCAAATAAGCCTTTCTACAGAACAAAGATAACCCGAGCATTATGACTGTCATATAAAATATTTTCTAGGGTTAGCTTTGGAAAGAGTACTTCTGTTAAGCTATATGTCCTAATTAAGATGGTTGAGAAAAGTCAAAGCCATCATTGCCCTTGAGGCAGCAAATATGTGTTCATTATCTGCTGTATGCAGGAAACGAAGTGGACAGAGCTTTGAATTCAGGGTCCTAAAAGAATTTAAAAAAACAGACACAGCCCTGAGAAGATCTAATAAAAAGTTCATAGGGAAAATCAGATACTTTTCAGTGAGTGAAAGCTGAGAAGGTATTGTGAAAGGAAGATTGGTCATCCAGAAACGGCTAGAGGGAGGGCTTCCCGGGTGGCCCAGTGGTTAAAACTGTGCTTTAAGTGCAGGAGACGTGGGTTCGATCTCTGGTCGAGGAACTAAGGTCCCATATGCTGCATGGTGTTGTCGAAGAAGAAGAAGAAGAAGAGGAAGGAAGAGAAGGAGGAGAAGGAGAAGGAGAAGAAGAAAGAAGAAGAAGAAAGGGTTTGGTTCAGTTCAGCTAAGATGCTCAGTCATGTCCGGCTCTTTGCAACTCCATGGACTGCAACACACCAGGCTTCCCTGTCCATCACCAACTCTTGGACCTTACTCAAACTCGTGTCCATTGAGTCGGTGATGCCATCCAACCATCTCATCCTCTGTCATCTCTTTCTCCTCCGTCCTTCAATCTTTCCGAGCATGAGAGTCTTTTCTAAGGAGTCAGTTCTTTGCAGCAGGTGGCCAAAGTATTGGAGCTTCAGCTTCAGCATCAGTCCTTCCAACGAATATTCAGGACTGATTTCCTTCAGAATGGACTGGCTGAATCTCCTTGCAATCCAAGGGACTCTCAAGAGTCTTGTTCAACACCACAGTTACAAAGCATCAGTTCTTTGGTGCTTAGTTTTCTTTATGGTGCAGCTCTCACATCCATACATGACTACTGGAAAAACCATAGCTTTGACTTTGTTGGCCAAGTAATGTCTCTGCTTTTCAATATGCTGTCTAGGTTTGTCATAGTTTTTCTTTGTCACAGCCAAGTCCTTTTCTTCCAAGGAGCAGGCACCTTTTAATTGCATGGCTGCAGTCCCCATTGGCAGAGGATGGTGAGATTTCGGCATGTGGAATTCACAGGCATGCTCATGCTCAGTCATGTCCTACTCTTTGTGACCCCATGGATTGTAGCCCACCAGGCTCCTCTGTCTATGGGATTCCCTGGGCAAAAATACTGGAGTGGGTTGCCATTTCCTCCTCCAGGGGATCTTCCTGACCCAGGGAAGGAACCTGGATCTCCCGCATTGCAGGCAGATTCTTTACCAGCTGCGCCACCTGGGAAGCCCTGGAATTCAGAGGCAGGAGCAGAGAAAGCAGGCATATGCCAGGGAGGGATAAGCTCAGGAACAGTGAGTGACTTCACATGAAAATGACATAAAAAGTAAGAGGAGGAAACGGGCAGACCGCTGTCAAGAGTGGGAAAGAATTTTCAGGGTCCCTTAAAGCACTGACTGGCACTAACCTGAAGCTCTTTTAGTAAATGTCAAGGTTAGGAATAACTACAGAAATAGCAATCAAAGGATTCAGGACAGAAAATACAACAGTAGGTGCACTTCACTCCTGTGAAAATTAATGTAACTTAGGGAACTGAGAATAGTTGAACTGGTCTGCCTGCATTCTGTAAACAAAATGGTCTTGAAGATGTTTCTAAGGGTGTGTATTTATTACAGCCACTGATCACCACTACGTAATTCTGGGGTGGGAAAAGCTGACATAGCTTAAAATCTGAAATAGGGCATGGTTTAGGCTGTTAACCTACTTACATAATGCACATTCCTAGGACATGAAAATCTGGTTATAGGAGCGATCTTAGAAATGTCACCAGGTGTGTGTAGATACAAACAGCAGATCAACTATGTGTTTTTAGAAACAGCATGAACAACACATTGAAAGGGGCTCCAAAAAAGATGAGAGTTCTCTAATTATAGACTAAACCAAACGTTAAACCTTTGCAAAAATGCTGCCACCTTAAAACAGGAAACTTCTGCAGCTTATGTGAGGCACCATTACATTTCCACTCTCATCTCTCCCAGAATCTCAAGACCTTGACTGAGGTATTACTACAAATGGACCATGTTTTTGAAAGGATTTAATTTATGAACGTTTCCATGTGTGCATTAGAATAAACATTGGTTTACATGTCAAGTATACCTCTACAGGGTAAAGCAAGATTAGCCTGCTTAGATGCTTTTAAAAAGATAACTGGTTCATTAGGAGAAAACCATTTTCATCTGCAATAACTACAGTTATTAATAATGCAGTCCTACTGTAGAGCAAAGAGAACTATGCTCAGTATCCTGTGATAAGCCATAATGGAAAAGAATATGAAGAATGTATATATATATGTGTGTATCTGAGTCACTTTGCTGCACAGCAGAAATTAACACAGTCAAATCAACTGTACTTCAATAAATAAAGTTTTAAAAAATCACGGCAGTCAAAATACTAATATGCAAAAGGAGAGCCTGAGGACTCCTTTATAGGTACAATCTCCATTAGGCACTGTGCTGTTTATCTCTTTTCTAAAGCAGTAAGAACTTGGGAACTTTTTTTAAACCAGTTTTTCTTTCTTTCTTAGTGTAATTGCTTTACAATGTTGTATTAGTTTCTGCCATACAGCAAAGGGCATCAGCTGTAAGTATACATCTATCCCCTCCCTCTTGGACCTCCTTCCATCCTTCCCCATCCCACCCTCTAGGTCATCACAGAGC
>SJXQ01003283.1:0-58035 GCA_006408695.1 Aepyceros melampus | reverse complement strand
CCAGCCCCATCCCCCTCCACCCCTTCTAGCTCCATGTGGTATATAGCAGCTTCCCACTCACTGTTTTACCCGTGTATGTATGTCAATCCAACCTCTCAGTTTGTCCCACCCTCCCCTTCCCACTGTGTCTGTGTCCATTCTTTATGTCTGTGTCCCCACCTTGCAAATAGGCTCATCTGTGCCATTTTCCTAGATTCCACCTATATGCCTTAATAGATGATACTTTTCTCTGAGAACCTGGGAATTTGCATTCTTTGCTATTACAGTGTATCAGAGAAAAATGCTGGCACTTCTTTGGAGGTAAAACCAGAACCTCTGAAGAAGAGCAGTTGAATTAGCTGTGTTAGTGTTTTCCAGAGAAACTGAAGCCATAGGATACTGCATACAATAAAGATTTACTACAAGAAATTGACTCATACGACTGTGGAGGCTGACAAGTCTGAAATCTGCAGGGCAAGCCAGTAGGTTGGAGACTCAGGGAGGCTGGGGACCTGTGGAAAGCTGATGCTGCAGGTCAAATCTGAAGCCATTCAAAGGCAGACCTCCCTTTTCCTGGAGAATGGAGTTTTTCTCTTATGGCCTCCAAATGATGAGATGAGGCCCACCCACATTATGGAGGGCAGTCTATTTAAAGTCAGCTGACTATAAATGTTAATCACATCTAACAAAGAACCTCCACAGCAACAGCTAGACCAGTGCTTGACTAGACCAGGCATCCAGTCTGGGTACCAGAGCCAAGCCGAGTGGACAGATAAAATTAACCATCACGCTAGTCAGGAGTTAAAACATCTTCAGTAGACAGATTTATTACTGACCTCTGTTGAATAGAAAGCAGGTGAAGTCGAGACATTCTGGGCTTGGTTGTTTTGTTTTAGCCTGAAACCACCAATATTTGATCATTTTTGATCTACAAAAAAGGGTAACTGGGCACAACTCAATACAGCATTTACACTTTCCCACTGTTGTAATGATGGTGTCATCTTCATTCCAATGGTTCATCAGGGAACCAGCCTCTTTCTATAAAGCTGACTCCTTGGGAACAGTCCAGGACTTTGCATGAAGAGGTGGCTTTTGCTTGAGAAATGCTCATTTAAGGAAAAGGGCAGCAAAAACTCAAGCTGTCTATAGTCAGACTGAAGTTTTCCTCCCCTTAATGATAAATCACCAGTACGAACTTTTCACCTAACAAAAACCTGAATGAAGAAGTCTTTTAGCCCCACTGGATCTATGGTGCAATGCTTATGCTTAATGGTTTGCTTAAACTGCACTTCTAATTGCTTTTCCATAAGGGAGAATACACCTTAAGTGAATTAACCCCAAACATCCTTTTTCAGAGTATTCTGACTATAAAAAGCAATAGCATTTTCCCTTCTATAAATAGTCCTTGAAACATTTCATATGTGTGAATTTAAATAAAAATGTATGTAGTGTTAATGCTAAGAATTAACAAAGAAATGCTTTTAGGTTTGCTGGAATTAAGTATGTGAAAAGATGAACTGCCAAATGGGGAGTCACTGTGCATTTTCTTTACCTCTCTGAAGGTAGAGAACCTTAGGACAGGAAAGTCAAAGGTGAAGAAGCAATTTTTCCTATCATAATTAAAGAGGTGCTATGAGAAATCCAAAAAAAATTTTTTTCCTGCCACTGGTTCCTGGCCAGATTATTAACTAGATTTTCAGAATTAATCTCTTTCTTTCAAAGATGCATCATTGTTTAACTGATGAATTTGAGACAAGATGACATCTGTGAGCTCATCACTCTGGTCCAGGTGAATGGTCAAGGGAGGGTTTTTAGCAAAGTTTTAGACAAGAAGCCCAAAGAGAACGTCTAAAAAGAATTTACAGGACTGACAGACAGTGAGTGCCAAAGGAATGCTTAATGCTAATTTTATCTCATATGAATAAAAAACATGATTGATCCATACATTCTAACAGCGTTTGGGAGATTCTTTGAATTCTCGCCTGGATTAAAGTTTTGATGCACAACATTTTGACTTTTTTATTTACAATTTCTATCCTTCCTTTCAAGGTACAAAAGTTTTAAGACAAAACAAAAGAAACCCTAGAACTTTACATTTCAACAACAAAGTATTGTCCTAGAGGCAGCTATTAGAATCTTATATTATCAAATGAGAAAATATTTCAAATTCAAAGGGAAAAAATGTTATACCAAATAGAAGTTTATCATCTGTTATAATTTCAGGAAGATCTACATTATCTAAAGCCATTCTATAATTTTTATTCATATATTTTTGTGGAGTTCACATATCTTTTTCTTACAGCAAACATAACACTGTAGGCCATGAGAAGCTGCAGTACTATTGTTTAATTAGCAGCAAATGAATATTTTATAACTGGGTAACTGGACAATAAATAGCCTGCTTCTTTGGATGTGTATGCTTAAAATGTAGTCTTGCTGCAGCTTCATAATGTGATTGCTATTTTACAGAGCTTATACACACACAGAAAATATGATCTTTGTCTATATTTTATACAAACACAACAGTAGTTTGTGAATACATTTTAAGTACATGATATACAGGATAAGCCATTTGATTTCCCGGTATCACAGAAGAGCGAATTTTAAATGCAATAAAAATATACAAAATGCAGCCTGGAATGCAGTTTCTCTTTTCTATTTTGACTCAAAACTTTATCATCAGAACATTTTTAGAGTACTAGTCCAAACACTTTTTCGTCAGCTAAAAATACAATTTCAGCAGTCCAGCTTATGTTCAGGCATGATGCAATCCATTTCCGAATGGATGCCCAGTTTTTGTTAAATTCAAAGGGCTGTTAGTAACGTACAGCACGTTCTTCACTCCACACCATATTATAAAGCCCATGTTTCTTTCCGAGTCACGGTCACCTTTGTGGACAAAGCTGGGTTTGTTCTGGTATAACATTTGCACGTCCAAGGTTTCCTTTTGCAAGTGCACATGAATACATTGTGGTGGATGGTGTAAAAGTCTTGTTAAAGACAAATGAAGTCACAGTATAAAAATATATTGTACACCTTTACACCTAATGTAGTCCTTTTTTTTCTCCTATGGATAAAAAAAAAATACGACTGAACGAGACAGAGAAGTCTGTAGCACCATGAAGAGTTGTATCCCAAGTTACATTAGCAGCATGATCCGACAGAAATTGAAGGAGTGTTTCTGAGAAGATACACATTCATTCTGGGTCATCTGTACCACTGAAGCTTATACAATGAAGTGTTTTACACATTAGCAATAGTTCTGTCCTTTCTAAGCTAGGTAACTTATCAAAAGACACTGCCTTCCATCCTCAGAGGTTGACAATATTGCAGAAGGGCCGGGGGTGATAGGAACGTGCCTTGCCCGTTGTGGGTCGTATCATTTGGATGTATATAGGATCAGAAAGGAGCTCTGCATAAGTTCTCAGCTTAGAGCTACACAACACAGCTTAACGTGGCTCTGTGGGATCACCACAGACTATCTGTGTGATTGACATGGCTGCTGACACAGTGTGAGAGAAATAAGACAAGGTCTCAACGTAGGCACTCATTTCTCAGAGGTTAACAGTCTGCCATTGCTAATGAAGAATACGTGACGTCTAAAAGATCTCCTCCAATGTCACCTGGATCTCAGTAGGCTGGAAGCAACTTGGGTGAATATTTTTTTTTTGTATTTTAACTTACATACTGGGAAGACAGTGTGTTTTGAGACACGTAAACCTTGTAAAAAAATAAACCATTGTAAAACCTTATGAAAAGACACACACTGATTCTGTGCAATATAGCAAATTGATAAGAAAACACTGTAAAACTGTACCTGTTTAAAATACCGTCTACCATTCTTGAACACAAAGCATTATACATCAAAGGCCTATATATCTATCCTCTAATGGCACTTGAAACAAATTATAATAAGTCTTAAAATAAAAGGCATAACCTATAAGAAAGTTTTTCTGTAAAGGTTTAGATTCGTTTTGAAAGTGCTATATCTTGTAATATGTGTAGTATAGAGGTTGACCAAGCTCTATTTTTTAAAAAAATATTGGCCTATATATGTGTATTGCTTACTAGATGAATAATCCTGAAATATGTACTCTTTAACATTCATTATTAGCTTAATAAAGCAGTCAGCTCTGGCTCATGTTTTCAGTCAGTATATGGTTTTTAAAAACCGCTACTGTCCAAATTACACAATATATCACTATGTTGCACAAGTGACTAAGAATAAAACACAAGCAACACATCGGCAAAAATACATAGCTTGGAAGAAACACCTACATGAAGTCAACAAGTTGCACAAAGAGTAGCGCGTGATCAGTCAGGACATGAACAACGGAACTTGGTAACAGGGTTTTAAGATGTACGTTGTAGCAGTGACCAGTAGCTATCAAGGTGATGTTCGGGTCCTTCCGTGGAGAATATTGCTTATAGTGTCAGTATCCTTCCATGCTCGTGCTTCGGTATCTGGTGACCTTAATTTGTACAAACACGTGGAAGGTCAAACTGAATGAGGTTCAATATCTTGTCTGAGGTCCAAATTCTAAACTGAAATATTTTTACTTAATAACAATCCCTTTAAAAAAAAAGAAAACAAACAAACCCAAGCAAAGGCACTACTAGAAATTTTGAGGAGGATGATTCTGGCCACTGGAGAATGAAAACAGAATTGGCAATTATTATTTTTAATCACATCCAGTTGACAGCAAAAGTGTCAATTTTCTTTTTAAGGAAAAAAAAAAAAAAAAGAGCCAGTTCGGTGTTACAGCCTTGTCAGACCATTGTGCAATTAAAATAAAATGAGTCTACCTCATGTTTAATAGAGATTCTCTCAAAGGGGGTTTAGTGACCACTACAGTCAGTTTAAAAAATGAATGAACAGAATTCCCTCTTACCTGGAAGTGTGATTTTCAAGTCTGTGGGAAAGCAACAGGCAAAGGGGTGTGTACACATGAAAATAGAGTCCATAATTTCAGCCCTGGTGCCCTGGAAGGTATGCTGGGCGAGAATTAGGCTAAATATATATATATACACCTACATGGCGCCATTCCCCATTTCCAAAATGCTTTATTTAATAAATCCTGGTACTCCCTTTTTACTTTTTTATTAGCAGTGAAATACAGCCCACTAAAAGGCCAACATCTCAGTTCGTTCATCTGACTTCTCTTTAAGGACATTTTAGACAAAAATAAAGTAGTGCTTCCACACTTGTGTTCGTGATTTCTATTTAAAAACAGGTTTTCTATTGATTTGTGCTCTGTCACCAATTTTTTTTTTCTTTTCCTCTTGACGGTGATTAAAGCAATATTGAACACTAATCATTCAACTAATGATTTAAGTAAGCAATCTGTTTCATAGAAACTAAAGCGGGCAGCAACACAGCAGAGCTAAAAGCCTACTCTGAGAGCAAACAGTCTCCTAGGCAAATGCTCAGGAGCAGTTTGAAAAAATTTTAAATGTATTTCCTTAGTAACATATATAATTTTAATGCCTTTGGAACACACTTTTTTTTAATAAAATGTAACTTTTAATAATAAAATTTAAATACATACGTATAAAAACTACTGCTCCTGGGATTTAAAAAAAACAAAAACAAATAGGAGCATGATAAAAATACTGGAGCCAAAGCTCCGTACGAGAGCAACTCTGATTCTATGAAGTGCGATACACGTGTGTGTACATACATATAATATATAGTGAAACCCTCATTTACATTATTACAATTTACATCTCTCCACAAATTATACTATTCCCCAATAGTTTAAATAATGTATTATATTCAGTAATCTGCACTCATCTTTAGAACTTCTTGGTAAACATGGAAATCCGCAGTGATAGCTAGCCCTGTCAAGGGGAAGAGAAGCTTCCACACAGGGCTCATGAGTGCTCAGAAATTTTTTTTTTTAAAGAGATATATACTCTTCTATATAAACCCTCCCTCCTCAAACCCACCCCAACAGACAGGGTCCCTAAATAAGGTGTTAACAAGTGCTTAATAAGATATGTTTCTTAGGTTGACGCCCCAACCGATTAGAAAAATAGAATAGTTTGACCTTTGAGAAAATGTGCTGGTTGTCTAAGGTGAGGAAAGCCTGTAATAACTACTGTATTCACTGAACACCATGCACTTGATTGTTATTTTTCACATCACCTAAGACAGTGCTTGTTTTACTGTGCTCTTCTCCCTCCCTCTGCAAATTCAGTTTCTTTGTGACGTTTCTTCCCACTTTCCCAGGACTTGTAAAAGTGGGGTTTACTGTATATACTTTTAGTCACTTAAATTTTGTGACCATTCCTCAAATAGTTTTTGAATACATTTAACTTTAAAGTCTCTGTCCAAAAACAGCAGGGAAAAACGAATAACTGAATGAGAAAGATACCACAGTACAGGGGGTGGTGGTGGTTGGCGGGCAGGGTTGTTCTGTTCTCTGCTTTTGGTGCTCAGGGAGAGAAAACTGAATCAAAGGGAGCAAGAAGTGATGTAAGGGTTACACTATGACTTGACCCCTCATTTCCACCCTGGCAACAGGGGACGTGGTTCCTAGACAAGTCCCTAGCAGAGTGGCAGGCCTCGCACTGGTCTCCCTGCCTGGGGTCTCTCACCCTAGAAGATGGGACAGCGCCCCACCCCGCCTCCGGGATAAGCACACCTGTGTTCCCCAACAGCTCTGGACTCTGGACCAATTGTGCAGTGAGAAGCCAAGGGAAATGGCTGGCTGTCCTTTACCTACCCTCTAGCCATGAAAGGTGGAGAAGATGAAAGAGACGCACCTAAGCACTGACGCTGGACTCTTGACACCATAGACTATTAGCATGAATGCAAGAAAGACAGCAACAAGGATAAAACATGGCAAACATCCTCTGCACTAATTTAAGGCCAACTCTTAAGTAACATGGACTGCTGTGTCACCTTCCTCGGGGGTCTCTGTTTGCTACAAATACTGGTGCGCTTTGTGTCTAGGATTTTTCTTATATGTGCATAAAAAAGACAGCAAACATTTGAGCCAGACAATAGCAAGTCTTCAAAATATACTGACCTGAAATTATGGTTATATCTAAGAAATATATGCTATGTCCCAGACTGGATTCTAAATTCATTTGAAGCATTTCCTTATTAACCCATTTAGAAGCTAGTAAAAATTTTTAAACTCTCAGGTCATTCATGTACGTTTTAGAAAATTTACATTCTGTAGCAAAATATTTTTAAGGAGCCAAATGTCAAAAGGTAGAGCCATTGATCTCAGACAAAAATGCAAATTTAAGATCTAACAGTAAGTCAGAACATGGGATTTGTAAGACTTGACTGCTAATAATGGCTTTCCTATGTGAGAAATCGTCTTAAAACATGACAGTTGGCAGTGAATCAGGACAAAACACCCAGGTAAACATAGCTGAACACAAATGGTTCTGAAGCTCATTTAAAAAGCTAGTTTCTATTTTATACTGGCTTAATGAAAATTGGTACTATACAGAAGCAGAAACCGTGATCCTGTCTTAAAGTAGGCACTAAAACCAGAACGGTCAGCTAAGGCAGGGCTGCGCGTACGTCTCAGCCCTCGATGCGCAAGGTGGGACTCTACTGGAAAGCCTGGTGGAAACGGGGCAGGGTTGTGCTCGTGCTCAGACTACTGGTGAAGGCTGCGGACAGCGAGTGCAGAGAGCCCAGCCCTATGGTGCTGGCAGGATCCGGCAGGTCCTGGCTCTGCGGGGGGAGCTGAGACACGGAAGAGTGTGCCTCCTCCTGGGAGTAGCTCATCCCCAGGCTCCCCACCGAGATCGGGTTATAGGGAGGGCCGTTTAATGGTATGAAATTGAACAGCTGAGAGAAATCCAATGCTGGTGTGTTCAGGGGGTCACTGATGGAGATGGAGCTTTTGGACAGGGAGAGGTCCCCCGTGCTGTCCTCCAGGGACCCGAGCTGCGGCTCCAACCCCAGTTTGGACGAGGACGCTGGAGAGTCCTGGGAGGAGGAGGGCACGCCGCCCTGCAGCTCCATCAGGTAGCTCTCAATCTCCCCCTTCAAGGGCTGTTCTTTTTCGGGAATAGAGATGGCGTATGAGGTAGAACTGAATGGGTACTTGAAGGAAAGGTGGTGGGAGGGGTGGACAGCATCCATGTCTATGGGGCACGTCATGCCCAAAGGCAGGGTGGTGATCATCTGGTGGGCAGAGCCCGAGCTCTGCACGGACTGGAACGGAGTGTTGTAGAGGTTCAGCTGCAGCGTGCTGGGGAACGGCTTGGACAGCAGCTCGCTGGAGGGCAGCGACATCACCGGGAGGGCTCGTCCTTGATGGGCACCGACACGTTGCAGGTGAAGGGATCCAGGAAGTCCACGGGCTCCGTCTTGACCTTCAGGAGCTCCTGGTTGTGGCTCTTCTTCATGTGCCGCGTCAGGTGGTCCTTGCGCCCGAACCTCTGAGCGCAGTACTGGCAGAGGAAGTCCTTCCTTCCCGTGTGCACCACCATGTGTCGGCGGACATCCTTGCGTGTGTAGAAGCGGCGGTCGCAGTGCTCGCACGGGTGCTTCTTCTCCTTCACGCCGCCTGCCGACTTGCCCGCATGCGACTTCAGGTGCTCCAGCAGCACACCGGTGCTCTCAAACGTCTGCAGGCACACCTTGCAGGTGAGGTCGCCACTTGTGGCCGCGTGCAGGGCCAGGTGTCGCTTGAAGCCCAGCTTGGTGTTGTAGCTCTTGCCGCATTCTTCGCACTTGAACGTCTCTTTGTTGGGGTCATGTGTGTGCAGGTGGTTCTTCAGGTGATCCTTCCGGTGAAACATTTTCTCGCAATAGTTACACTTGTGGGTTTTCTCGGGAGAGTGCGTAGCCATGTGCCTTGAACACAGACATATTCTGTCAGCATCACGGTAAGAATGGCCTGGCCTCCCTGTTCAAACGGAAGCTAAGCTGCTAGGCTAACACAGACCTGCCCTACTCACCGACACTCTCTAACTCACTATGCATCTTCTACAAAGGGTACACACCTAAACACCGCAGACCTGGAATCATCTAAGTAGCCACTTTAGTTCTCGCTGGTTTTTAGTGATTGCAAATGCAACTGAGCAAGACAGAATATACTCACGTTAATGTCCATACCCTTTCTCTTGCAATTTCTTTGTACAAATGGACATTCTACTCTCATTTAAGCATTGCATTAAAAAAGATCCAAAAGCACTAACACATAAAAGTCTGTGACTTAGAATGCTAAAACGTCTAATCTACTTAAACATTTCTCTCTGCAAGTCAGCGGAAAGAGGTGGATACAAATATATACGTTAACAATGGCTTCAAATAGCCAACATATAGAAAATAGAATCTGAAAGACAAATAGAGTTTAATACCTTTGTAATTTGTACTTAGAAACAAAGGCTTTCGTGCAGTCTTGTTGTATGCACTTGTAGGGCCTCTCTCCTGTGTGAGAGTAGGAGTGCACCTTTAATTTCTCAACACTGTTAAAGGCCTTGTCACACAGTTGGCAAGGAAAGTTTTTTCTTGGTTTGGTTTCACCACGCTTACGTTTCCCTGAAGGGACTTTCTGGGTATCTCTTACTTCTGACAAATCACCAGGAATGACAGTGGCCATCGCAGCCTAAAGCAGGCCTTCTTGTTGGACACTTGGGAACTGCCCAACTCCACTAAATGATTTAGCTTTAGGTGGCTTCTCAAGTTTCATGTGGTCGTAAAAGAAAGCAAAAAGGGACTGGAAAAAAAAATAAGAAACAACTAGTTTGTAACTAGATTTAATTTTTAAAAGTTTTACTTGCTATGTGATGCTTTCGAATTAAAAAAGAAAGAAGAAACCATAAAATGGATTCAGCTGGTCTAATGTAATATCTGTAGGCTTCTTTTATATTTGTCAAAATACATATTAAGGCATTGCTCAGAATGAACAGTTCACAGATCCCGAGATCCCACCTGACAAACGTCGTACTCAGGGAGAGCAGCAGGGAACCCTCGGGAATCATCAAGACGTGACACGGAAAGCAGCATCATTAAAGCTTCACTTTTTACAAGGACCCAGAGAACATAAATCTCGCTGAGAACATAAAAATGTTTCCGCGTATGTTTTAATGTCTAAAAATCCTCTTAATTTGTGCGAGGCAGCTCTAGTCACAATTTGTGTCGTAGAAAAATATAGATAATCAGCCAGAAACTCTTTTAGGCACCTTGTGAACCATTCAGTCCAGGGAAGGAGTTCTTAAGACAGAGACACCAGAGGCCTGAAAGAGTTGAACTCATTGCCCAAGGTGAAAGTCAATTCTTTACCTCAGTGTCATCACACGAAGAGGGGTTTCTGACTCAAGAGTAGAAGTGACTTGTCTTCAGACAAATATGCATTCTTGAGGTGGTGAAACGTTTTGGTGTTATGTTAGGTGAGGGTCATGGCTCCCTGTCTCTTGGGTGGAAGCAATGATTTGGTTGAAGTAATTTTCCCCACCGTCTTTCACGTCACAGAAGATGCTGCTGTTCATGGGGCACCCAGGGAGAGCGGATGAGCCAGATACAGGGGGCTAGTCTCTGACACACCCGTGACCTGTGAGATGGTAAGTACAATACTTGTGCAGGGGTACATCAGTGTGGATGTGTCAGTTTGAAAAAAGTGGGTCAGAGTTTCAACTCATTATCAATAGGGCTTTGAGAAAGAAAGAATGAAATGTATATCGTGTATGGCAAAGAGCATGTCTACTTAAAAACTCAGATTGATTGAAACCTTTGAAAACTTGTGGAAAAGAGATAGTAAATATTATCAACTGTATTTCTCAGAGGAAGAAACCAGGTCCTCAAAGATCCATTTGATATTAAAAAGGTAAATGATTCCTCAAGTTCATGAATGTTAAGTCTTTAGCAGGGTACTATATTTCTAAGAGACACAGAACTGATAACACCGGCAACCTCTTTCAAAAAGATCTGATTTTAAATTGAAAATCGGCAGGTGGATAAATGTTATCAACTACTGATCAGTTGCATTTCTCATCCTATTATATATCAAAAAGCAATGAAAACCAGGTTCTTTCTATCACTTATGTTTTGGCATCAGACTGACACTTGCCCTCACGAAAAGTGGATGGATTTAACCTATATTTACGTAAAATTAAGTGTACACTGCAATTGATCCTATTGTATTTTTAATATAAAGGCTGTCCCTAAACAGGCAAAATACAGCAATCATCTGCTCACGTGACTAAAGTGTAAAGCATGTACGTGAGTTAATCGGTGTCTGATTCACATAGCCTTTCCTCTTCAGTAGGTAGATACATCAAGGCTTTCCTTCACGCCTAAGTTTCCTCTGCAGTTTAAAAGTGACATTAACACTTTTTTCACACAATAGCAGGGTACAAATTCAAGTCCCACGCACTGTGGAATTATGTGAGAAATAAATATCAAAAGATATTGGAAAATAACCCACATATTTTCAAGTACAATGTGACCGTCACCAAGAAAGACCTTAGACTTGGTCATCAAAAGCCTCAAGAAGGTAAAAAGACTGAAAAAACACAGAGGGTTATTGCAGAGAAGAAAGCATCTGCACCCAGCTATTATGTGAAAAATGGATAAATCTTCATTACATTGAACTAGTGCACAGTACTTTTTGGGTAGACTATATCCTTCTACTTTTCTATCTATTCATTCTATTAACTTTTAAGAGTTTGCTATTTTGAGAAACTCCAACTAAAAATTATCTTAATTTATCTACTTAAAATTTGTAATATGTATTAGAACTATATGTAACTCTGTTCTGTATTTTCCAAGTCCCCTGTATATGTGTTATCATACTTTTCATAATTAAAAAAAAAATTTTTTTTAAGTGACATTAACACAATTAATGCAACTGACATCACTACTGCTAACACAATGTGTTCCCTCTGGTTTTAGATTTTTCTGAATCTCAAGAGCTTGTTCTTTCCCTGTTATATTTTCACTTAAGACACAGCTTCTCTGCCTCTCTCAGAAATATCTAAACAGCTATTCTGCTGTAACCAGTAAAGACAATGTAAGTTGGTATAAAGCATTCTGCCAAAGCAGGAAAAAAGAGTAATGTTGACTATCTGATTTCCTAACATGATGCTTTTGTGCATCTATTTAGAATGGTGTGGGAAACAAGCTGTTAAATTTTGCAACTGTTAAGTCAACATGGAATACAAAGTATCTAAACTCCCATGTATAAGTAACATCTGAAAATATTTCAAAGACTGGTCATATTTTGCCATTATCATGTTAGAAGAACCCAACTATAATTGGGCAGAGAATTCCAGTTGAGAAAAACAGTTTTTAAGTTATTGAAAAAAATGTACTGAAACTGCATCATGATGCAGCAAACAATTGATCCTATGAAAATTGGTGACACTCAATATGGAGTAACACAAGAATCTGTTATCTTTGGATGTACAGACTGAGCAATGAAGAATTGCATATTTCAAATATTACACTTTTCTAAGACCAGCTGAAATTTTTTCATGGCTAACAATATCATTTAACTCAATATATTGCAAAATTTAAATTACAGTGCATTTAAAAACTATAGGATAAAGTTGTGACTCAACATTGTATAAAAATCCAAATTCATAATATGCATATTAACCAAATACTTCAAAGATACATGCATAGAACTGTAGTGATTTTTGTTCAATGCATACCTGATGACGGATGGACGAAGCCTCAGACCTTGATCTTAGCCAGTCCCATTGACTCTTCGTGGAAGAGAGCGGAATCCAGTCCTTCCCATTTTGGCCAACCTATGAAACAAAAAATAAGCATGGACTACACTCCAAACGGAACCAGTCCGTAAGTGACGGAAAATATGGGATCAGAGAATGGCGATTTCATGACACATGCTTTCATTCAGTACTCGGCTGAAGAGTCATGCATTAATTTTTACCAGTTGCAAATCTTTATTAGTTTTGAGCACATTTACATGACCAAATTAAGGCAGAAACGAAAAGTAAGACAGTATTACCTAGATGAATGGCATCTTGTGATGCTGAATGACCCCACACTTTTCCCCAAATTCAATTTTTTAATCCTAACTCGCCTATTCAGAGAAAAGCCTGTTAGGGTGGCTGTAAACCAAATGGATCAAATTTTCATGAAGCTAAACACTACTCAGCAACAGACAAGCTCGGTTCTCTCTTGGGGACAGTGCACCAGCAGCCTGAGCTCAGAACAACAGCGGGCTCCCGAGGAGAACACCTCCCAAGCTCACACTGCCCATGCTTGTGCAACATACGTTTCTCTAAGCTACAGGTGTGTTACCTGCAACAGCCCCCACTTTATTTCCCAGGATGCTGCAAGCGCTGCTGACATGTGGCAATAACCTTGCACTCCTTAGATTTCAAAAGCATGCAAGGGAAGTTAAAGATAGGTTTCCTACAGGATAAGGGGTGTTTTAAGAGTCGATGTTGAAAAATCTTAAAATATCTTAAAAATGCCTATTAGTAGCAATATCCTTAGTAGACCAAGAACATGCATTAAAAAAAAATCTGCTAATAATTCCTGATTGTACAAGTAAATGTGAAAAGAACAAATAGCAGAAATGGTCAAAGAGAAGGGAAAAAAAGTAGAGAGTACAGGGCACAGAGAAATAAGTAAATCCTAAATGGTTTAAAGATAACAATTCAAAAATCATGATTATGAGAATCTGAGGAGAATATAAATCAAATACTTGAAACAAAATAAGCTTCTCCGATGACAGGTTAAACGACAATAATTTTACTTAACATTCTAAGTGAAGTGAAGTGAAATGAAAGTCACTCAGTTGTGTTCAACTCTTGTGACTCCACTGACTGTAGCCCGCCAGGTTCCTCTGTCCAAGGGCTTTTCCAGGCAAGAATACTGGAGTGGGTTGCCATTTCCTTCTCCAGGGGATCTTCCCAACCCAGGAACTGAACCTGAGTCTTCTGCACTGCAGGCAGATTCTTTACCGACTGAGCTATGAGGGAAGCCCTAACATTCTAAACACATATCTAATTAATTTCCCCTGAAATCAAATTTTCACATACTTTAAGAATTTGATGATCTGTAGATACAATATTTAATAGAGGGCATTCAAGCATCAATACAAAAATACTACAGGTATATGTGAAAGCAGTATTCTCATAGTTTAAAAGAGAAGAGAAAACAAAAATTTAGACTAATAAAAGATGCTCAACAAAGTTAAAGCAAAGGCTCCATTTTTTGCTAAAGCACAGAACATGCATAAATAGAAGAACTGAATTCTGCACCTCAAAATTGCAAAATGATAAAATAAACTTCGTGAATACTTACTTGCCCTGGGCACATACTGGGTTTTTGGTAGGGTAATTAAGAATATGAAAGCCTGTGTTGCACGTTATGGTAATTCAATAATATAAATGTCTTACACAGTGGAGGGGGTTTTCATCTCTATTACCTCCCTGGAACTCAATAGGTCTGAGAGCAGATGCTTTTATCACTATGTCCATTTTAAAGTGAGAGGCCCAGAGAAGCTGAACATCTTGACAGCATAAATGTGGTCAAGAAGGGGCCAGTGTCCTTATGTCGGTCTTATTCTACTGCTCTGTAGAAGGGCAAGCTGGCAAACCAATGTGCAAGTGGATAAATCCTGTCATTACACTTAAAAGGCATGAAGGAATAGGGGATGGCCCTCTTTTCTCTATCAGAACTGCCAATATGACCCCCAAACAGACACACCTTTAAGATTTAAAATGCTTGTTTTAAATAATGACAGTTTGTAAAGTAAATTTATGGTAATTTAAATAGCAGTTAAAGTAACAAGTAACATATCTGTCTCAGTGGATAGTGATTTATAGGTAGAAACAAAAATCTAAAACCAAAGTAGACTAGTGAACAACAAATTTAATTTTTTTCCTTTTTTCCCCAACCAATATAAATTTTACTGTATCTCAAAGACATCCATAAAATTTTTATTTATGCTTACTGTTCAATGGCGTTTGTAATAAAGAAAAAATCCTTTAGAGTCAAAATAATTCAGTACAGCTTAAAATTACATCTATTTTGATTTGAAATGTTACAATACTCTACAAATTACTCCACTTACATATTTTACAGCCTGAAATAAAATAACAGACATCATTTTCATTCATTTTATCACAAAACATAATTCCAAAGTCATGGTTAATTTCCCTGAATTCAGCCTAATTATTTTGAGTTCTTATGAGCGGCTAATTATTTCCTCAAACAAAGGAAACCAGAAGCTGTTTAGAGTTTATAACTATTTGGCTTGGCATAATAAACATAAATATATAGTTTCCATTCATGGATTCCTAACTAAAATGTCAATTAAAATTACCTGTGTATTCTCTTTTATACTGTTAAGAAAGTCTTAAAAAAGCATTATGAATCCTCTGAAAAGTCTGCAATGGAATTTGCACTCCAGTTTTTCTTTTTTACATATCAAAGATGGGTTACCATGCTTTTCCAAATAATTACAAAGTTCTTGTCTTGATTTAAAGAATCATGGAGCAAGGCAGAAAACATACATATACCTATTTTAAATTACCCTAAGATGAAGTAACACTCTTCAGAATACCTTCCCAGTTTTTGCTGGTACCAGAACAGATGTTATTTTTCCTAGGGCGACTTTGCATACACAAAAACAATAATTAAAGGGAATATAGTGTGTGCATGCACACACACAGGTTTATTATCTCCCTGCATTTTACATTGTGAAATGGTGACTCATGCAGAAAAATAACAAGCGAAATGAATCATACATCAGAGGGTCTACTAAAATGAATTCCTATGAGGATGCTGACAAAACAAAAAGCTTCAATTAAAATTATTTCTGTACTTTGTACTTTAAGTTTCACAGTTCTGATAGTCATTTCTCTGAGAGCTGTGAATTTTGACAGCACTTACCTGCATCGATAACTCTTTCATATTTAAGCTAGAAGTCAAGCATATACTTTG
Source organism: Aepyceros melampus (assembly GCA_006408695.1). Taxonomy (NCBI): domain Eukaryota; kingdom Metazoa; phylum Chordata; class Mammalia; order Artiodactyla; family Bovidae; genus Aepyceros; species Aepyceros melampus. The sequence goes on along the minus strand of SJXQ01003283.1, from coordinate 42,155 downwards.
CTAATTAAGGGCAAAAGCCATCATAATAAACGTTTCAGTCTCCTTTATGCTAATCATAAAACACCATTAGTAAATAATTAAGAAAATGTCAACATTTCCTTAAAACATGTTTTTTATATATTAGTAAACAGGTGGGTTGGAAAAGGAAATTTACTAGTAATTAATACTTTATATGTATAAAACACGATAAAGCTTTGAATAATGTGGAAGAAATTACTAACATGATAACATAATTGAAGTCAATTCTAAGGGGTAAAAGCATACTTAGAACACTTCTTTGATATGGTATGATAATGTGCAAACTTTTACAGCATTCGGTTTTTGCAGGTCTGTAAAATCCCTTATTAAGAATAATAACTTATCTTCTAAGTATAAAAACCTAAAACAGAAGTAAAAGTAGACTGTAGGCAGCATTGGGGCAGGAGCTGTATTAGTTGTATTCACTGTTTCCCATAAAAGGAAGTAAAATTTTTGTTGAGTGAATGAAAATAATGAAGGCAAGACAAGTGCTTTCCAGCAAGGAAGTGAACTTACAGGCTCAATCCCCAGAGAGACACAGGACAGAATGCATGTATCTAAATTCAAGTAAAAAATAATACAGTGTGGATATAATTTGGTCCAATAAACTAAACTTAAGCCAATAGAAAGGGACCTTCTAAACAGCTATTTTTAAGGCCTTAGATTAAAACAACAGTGAAGAGAAGTGAAAGTTGCTCAGTTGTGTCCGACTCTTTGCAACCCCATGGACTACATAGTCCATGGAATTCTCCAGGCCAGAATACTGGAGTGGGTAGCCTTTCCCTTCTCCAGGGGATCTTCCCAATCCAGGGACTGAACCCAGTAACTGCAGTTAAAACCTGTCTGAAATACTCATTTTGTTTCACAGAACAAGCATTCTCTGACTGACTTTACTGTTAAGGAAGGAATCAATTAGTATGACTATATAATATCAGTTTGGTCCCCATTCATTCCTAAAGCAAATTTTTCAAGTGAAGACATACCTGGAGCCTGCATCCATGCCTGGCATGGAGCAGGAAGGATGGCTAGATGGTTAGGTGGTTAGAGAATCTGCGATGCCACAGGACAGGATGGAGCAGGGCACATGCCCAGAGCAGGAGACACAGCAGCGAGCAGGGCTGCGCCTGACCTGGCCCGCCAAGTTGTAACCAGGTACCCAAATGTCTCATTTTACACCCGGAATACTGATAATCACAGAACTAATCTTCCTATCTTTGATGTCGTTAATGAAAATCAGTCCACTATGAGGATGTCTTTTTGGAATTGCTTTATGTGGTATTTTCAACTTTTGAGCAATTCATTAAAAAGAAGTTCTAGGATAGCCCTTCTGAAATTTACCACGCGACGTAGCCCTACAGTATTTTGAAAGACTTTAACATTTAATATACAAATACTGAAAGCCAACAGAAAAGTGAAAGGAATTGTAGACCTATTTGTGCTGAAGAACAAAGAGGAAAAAGTCAACGAATTCCAAGGTGGCATCAACAAACTCCGATGTCAGTTCTCTCATCTGCACAGTGAGGATGTTCCTTTGGGGCCACCTTGAACTTGGGTGGGCTCTTTATTTCATTTTCTAGAGTCCCCAGAAGAAAGAATAGATAGCTAGATGAATAAAACAAACTTATCCAAATAAATTTTATTTTTCAATTCAGAAATGTCTTCCTTGGATAATTTATTTGTTTGTATGTGTGCTAAGTTGCTCAGTAGTGTCTGACTCTTAGCGACCACTATTATTCTTCCCAGGCAAGAATACTGGAGTGGGTGGCCATTCCCTCCTCCAGGGGATCTTCCCCACCCAGGGACTAAACTTGGGTTTCCTGCACTGCAGGCAGATTCTTTACCATTTGGCCACCAGGGAAGCCCTTTTTTTAAATGGTTGCATATTCATATCAAAATTAAAAAAAAAAAACACTAAAAACTACAGATGGGTGCTATATTAGAGCATTTTCACTTTCTTCACCTAGACAATTAGTATTTGCAAACAGGAAATGAGCACAGAATGATGCAAAAGAGAAGCAAAGATGCCAGAGAAAGAGCAAGAGAGCAAAAAATCTCAAGTACACCTGAATACAGAGTTAAGATTGCTTAATCACAATTTTATTTCTAGAGGTTTTCTTTCTTTTTTTTTTTTTTTTTGCATAAAGCATTCCCAAAATACTGGTGCTCAGGCTAGGATTATAAAGCAGGCGTCACGGGTCAGCTCAATCTGAAAACTGCACGTGTCTCAAATTGGGGAGACTTGTTTCTCTGTTTTTCTTACCACTGACCCCTTAAATTCCTAGGGCAACAAGAAAAATGCTGGACACCAACTATAAAAACGTTCACACTGAAGGACCCCAAACATTTGGAGGGCTGCCTCCGTGCATAGATGGTTAACAGCCTAGTGCTATTAAAATGACAAATACAGCATCACCCAGGCTTCGAGTCTGACCTCCCCAAGCACACACACTGAATCTGTCTATCTGCTCAGCAGGAGTACACATTAAAACAAAAGGGGTAAGGAAAGAGAGTTTCACTAAGTTACAAAAGCTCATGCAGAGAATTAGTCGTAAGCCATCTCAAAGTCAGGTGCGCTGCGATGTCGGCTTATGCTGCGGTACACGGTAAGGCACAGATGTTGTGAAGTGTGACCAGACAGCGAAAACACAAAGGAACCCACACCCGGGAAGCTTCCACTTGTGCCCTCCCCCTGTCCTCCCTGTGTCCGTGTGGCTATCTAGGGGCAAAACCACTTCGACTGATTCCAACTGAGTTGAAGGCGAATGGGCTTTGTTTCAGGCAAGCCTGTTAAGCCAGGGGTGGCTGCTGTCCCCGTCGCCAGAGGACCCCTGCCCTCCCCCAGATGTCACCATTAGAAGAGACCTGATAATTCGATTCCTTAACCAGTTTTACTTGAGACGGGGTGAACTTTTTTCAGAATGAAGCTTTTCAGAACTTTATGTCTCTGAGATTCTTATGTCTAACATGGAGGGTCAAGTCCTTGTTCAAGTGACCAGTCTCTCCCCCGGGACTGTAAATTCATCTGCAGAGAGAGACCACAGGTCACCCCCTCCACGTCCCTGGTACAATGCCAGATGCTGGATGAACAGGCATGGACCACACTTGAGTCCCTTTAAGGAATTTCAGGAATCAAAGCAAGCAGGTGAACATGTTGTGGGGCTCCTGAAATTTCAAAGCAAGCTGAGAAGACAAGCCCCACAGGAGGAAGATGTTAGTTCCGGCGCTGGGGTGGAGACCTAGTGAGCATGCAGCCGCTGGGAAGCCACGGGTGTGGAAAGCTGTGGAGATGTGGGCACATCCCCTCGAGGCCCGCAGGTGACCCAACGGGCAGGGAGGCGCCCCTGGGCAGCACTTGGCCTGGACTTTTAGAACATTTCTGCTGTTGAATGTTCAGCTCCATAGCTCTGTGGGCACATGCAACCTGTCTCCACTGTGATTTACGGTTGGGAAATGAATGGTTTTATGGGAAAGAAAAAGGAACCAAGTAAAATTCAAAACCCTTAACAGAGGACGTCCTTCACGTGATCTTCAGTCGGGGGATGACACTGAAAATGTCAGAGGTAAGTTTTGACTAGTTACAGATTAAGAGAAATAAGAAGGAGAGAATCTGTGTGAATCGAGTTGGCTAAGTAAGAGAAATGAAAAAAATTTTCTAATTGCTCCAAAACAGCTTCATTCAAAGCAAGTGTAAAAGTTACAATGAAATAGAAAGAGGGAAAAAAAAAATCCATGTAACACTAGAAAACCAATAACATCTTTATATATAACTAAAAATATTTACAACACAGGAACAACTATAAGTTTATTCTGACTTGATTTTTGTGCTGAGATTGGGGCATTTCAGCCAGATCAGTTTGTGGGCCTTTCATCTGATCAGAGCTCCTTCCCCGTGAACTGTGAGACCCTGCCTGGCCCTCGGCCTCTGGCAGTGTCCCCCTTTCCCAGGCATGGCCCACCTGCTGTTGGTGGAGTTTGGGTGACTCGAGCCCATCCTCTGGCACTCGGCATGGCCATCTGTGTCCTTCCCATCCCAGGGCTGAAGGTCTGGGCCCCTAAATCTCCATCCTGTATTCAAGTCTTGCTGACAGACTTACCTGGTACCAAATCCACATGTGCCTGGATTTCCAAGTATGGCTATACTGTGATCTGAGCCACTGAGCTGCCCCTACAGGCTGCAGACTAGCAGCCTGACTGTGTCCTCTTTCCAAGGTCAGCGAACTGCTGCTGTTCCACCGGGATCCTTATTCTAGCATCTGCCGCATCCCACCTGACAGGGCCAGCCCTCTCCCCACCTGCTTGGAGGTACCCAGACCCTTCCCAGTGGACAGAAAGAGATACAGTGGAAACTCTGGGCAAGACTTGGAGGAGGAAGAGTTTATCTACAGACTATTTGGGGAATGTAGACAAATAAGCTTTTACAGCAGTTCTGCGTTTCATGCACGAGACAGGGGAAAAATTGCTTGTTGCCAGGATTCCGATCCTTCTGTGAGACTGTAACTATTAACGAGGTCCTGATGAGCACGATACATTCTGATGGACCTTAGAACAGTAAGTGGCATGCTTATTATGTGGCAGGCTTTCCAAAGCTTTTAATGTCGTATCTTCTATTATGAAGAAACTGAATAAGCGATCACTTGGAAAGCCGTGCCATATAATGATAAAAGCCACCTACCGGGGGCTCTGCTCCCAAGTCTAGCAAGGCAACCTTATTAATAGACCGCCACAGAGTGAGGCATTCTGGGTGCCAGATACGGCCAACACACCACCAAGAGGCGACCTAAAAAGAAAAGAAGAGTTAGTCTCAAGTTCCAAAAGTCACAGCAGCTTGGCTAATGGCACATGAAGCACAGTGCTGTTCTTATTCATTACCACTTATTCATATCTTGATACTTTAGTGGGAAATCTAGCTCAGAATCTGTTAGGAACAAATGTGAATCAAAGAACAATATTTACAGTACATGGAAAAATGAAAAGTAAACCAATCAATATGCCTTGACTCATGCACTTTCCCCTTGAACCACCATGAAATTATCTAGGTTGTTCATGTTTTTAATTCAGTAAAAGAGTCCAAGTGTACTGCTGTTTCTCAGAATTGTTGCTTATTTTCTTCATTTACATTCTAAACACATGCACTATTTTTGCTGTAACACGTTTCTAAGAAAAACCTTTAGGGATGTGTATTTTGTTCCGAACAAGAGGTGAGGGAGAAATCCTGATGGATTTCCTGATGGGCTGTGTGTTCTCAGGGGGGTGGGTTGAGGACGGTGTGCAAACCTAGAGCACCCCTGAAGTGGAGGCGGAACAAGGACAGCTGGCACCCAGCCGCTGAGCTGGTCTTCAGATAAGGCTATCACTGGCTTTAAGGTGAATTCGGAGGTGGCGAGTTCACTGTTAACAAAAAGAAAACCCCAAATGAACTCTGAAGCCTCTACTGTGAATCTTGTCCTCAGCTTCGTTACACCGCGCAGGTGATGGAGACCTACGTCTGTGGTGCTGACTACCAGGGAAAGAGGCACCACGAGCTTCATGCAGAAACCATCTGCTTCACTCAGCTGGACCAGGGGTCAGCGCGCAACCATACGTAAAGTGGTATTAGCATGACAGGTCGACAGCAGAGACATTATATGGTGTAAACTAGGAAGAAAAGGGTCAGAAAAGGAGAAGACTACTACAGGCTTGTGCTTGAAGAATGTACAAGAAAGAAGAAAAAGGGTGTGGGGAGCACACTGGTAAGCCAGGAGTCGGGTCACCAGTGCAGGTTACGTGCAGGCCAAGGTGACCCCTGGCTGGAATGGGGTGTAGTCATGGACATCATAAGGGTTCAGATGAGAAAAGTGCAGTGACGTCCGAGGCGGGGGGCTCTTACACCCATGTACTGTGACGAGAACCAAGTGTGAGACAGGTAAGGGGTCCACGGCTCTGAGAACAAGTACCGGGGAGATGAGCTGGATGCGGGGAGCAAAGGAGGACAAGGGGCAGGGAGTGCTTGTCCCATGGGCTGCGGAGGACTGTGCTGGATGGGCACAGGGCTGAAAACCAGCAAGAAGAAGCCTTTCCAGAGAGAGGCCACCATGTGCCCAACAGTATCAACATAGGAGGCGAATGGAAGGTGGACAGACAACCTCCTGACACAGTGATAGGATGCAACCAGGCCATCTGTGGTGGTTGGGGGTGATCAGGCAGAGCTTTGAGAAGGAAAAGGTGGCAAAACCCACAAAAAGACAGGACTGTTAGGAGTTCCAGAGCCACCCTGCACTCCTGTGCAGAGTTCACCACTTAGGAATGACAGCATCTAGCTTCAGCAAGTGACCCAGGGAGTGAGGAGACTGGGGCCAGGAGTGGGCTCCCCTCAATATGGGTGCCAGTGGAGGGACAGGTAGTGACCTCCAGAGAAGAGAGACTTCCTTTCAGAGCTTTGTACTGGAAGAGGAGAAAAATGGAAGGGCGGTGGCTGGTGGCAGTCAAGTGCCTGGCAGGAAAGACAGGAGCGAGCTGAGGTGCTGAGGATAGAGAGGCGGGAGGGCAGGGACAGAAGACAAGGCAAAACCGTACCCAAGAAAACAGAGAGGTTTTCATCTAAGGTGACTACAGATGTGGGAGAGACTTACACTCATCCCGCAGGTTGTTTGGTAAAAGGGGTAAGAGGTGCGAGGAGCTGCCTTAACTGGTCAGTGTCAGCAGAACCAAGCAGGAGGGTGGTGTGAGTGGTCAGGATTGGGGGGGAGCAGGGTGCCGGGCCTGGGGACAGTGGCCAAGGTTAGAGTGATGCTGTGGTGGACAAGAAGAGGGTGTCTAGAGGCATCCCTAAGGCTTTTATACAAACAAACAAAACCTGCCATAAAAATTAAAAATTTCTTAAATAAGATACAAGGACGTGATGGACAGCACAGGGAGTATAACCAATATTTTATAATAATCTAAAATGGATTATAATCTATAAAAATGTTCAATCACAAATTGTATTCCTTAACAACATTTTAAATCAACTATACTTCAAAAAAGAATTTAAAGATCTATTTAAACAATTAAGTTTCTTAGCTATTGCTGTTGGGAGTTTAAATTGTGGAAGCTTTTCTGGCATATGTTGTGGAAATAGGTATTCAAAGCCTTTTAAGCATCCACGTATGCTGATCTGATAAATAATTTCTAAAAATGTAAGGGGAAAAATCAAGAAATAAAGATTTAAGTATAAGCATGTTTGAGGTATATTTTAAGAATTAAAGTTTTAAAAAAGAATAAATTGATAATGTCTAATAAAAGGGGTGAAGTAGGATATGTCTATGTGATAAAATAGACAGCCATTAAAAACCTGGCATTCAAAAACAATGAATCACATGATTAAGCATCAATACAATGCTGAGAATTTTCAAAAGCAGGACACAGAATACACTATGATTCCAATTTTCTAAAGTACACACTTAGAACAATTCCTCCCCACTCACCTCACAATACCCTTAAATGTCCCTTGCTAAGTTATTTTTAAAAATTAGCAAGAGATAGACTTTATATTCTTCTGTATTTTACAAATGTCTTACTTTTACAATTAGAAAAAAATCATTCTAACTCCCCACCAAAAAAAGCTTTTTCAAATAATGATGCTGGGAAAAAAAAAGAACTTGTATCCATACCTCATTCCATATACAAGTAGATCATGTACACAAATGTAAAACCTAAACCTATAAAAATTTGTGAGGAAACAGGATAAAGGTTTTGTGACATTCAGTAAGTCAAAAATTCTTTGGCTACAACACTAAAAGCACAACCCATTAAGCAACAAATTTATCAATTACACTCCATCAAATTTTAAAACTGCTCGTCCAAAAGACAACGTGGAGAATGAAAAGACAAGCCACAGGAAGACTGGAAGAACTCTGCAAAGAATGTATGCGATAAAGAACCTGTACTCAGGATATACAGAGAACTTCTGAAACTCAACAATAACAAAATCCAATCAAAAAAACAGGCAGTGTTTGAATGGACATTTCAGCAATGAAGACATATGGATGACAAATAAGCATGTTAAAACATGCACACCATCACTGGATCATGAGGGAAATGCAAATCACACCACAACGATGCACTGCTGTCTACACACTACAACGACTACAATTAAAAAAACAACCGACCATCTGACTACATCAAGTGCCGGTGGGACTCACACCACTGGCCGGAAGGTAGAAATGTACAATCACTTTTAACAAGTTTGGCAGTTTCTTAAAAAGTTAAATATGTGCCCAGCATGTGACATAGCCATTTCATACCTATGTGTGTGCCCAAGAGACAAGAAAACACATGTCTGTATGAAAATTTGAAAGTGGATATTCAGAGCAGACCTGTTTGTCAAACTGAAAAACTAGATAAAATCCAAATGCCCATCAGTGTGTGAAGGGATAAACAAGCTGTAGTAGGTTCAAATAGTGAACTAATCACCAGCAATGAGAAGGAATAGAGTACTGATACACACAATAACAGGATGAACCACAACATAATCAGGCTGAGTCAAAGAAGTCAGGCAGAAAAACGGCGGCATGTTACATGATTCCATTTATACCCCATTCTGGGCAATGCAAACCCATCTACAGTGACAGGAAACAGCTCGGCGGTTACTGGGGACGGGGTGGGATGGGGCAGCATTCACAAAAGAACATGAGTAAACCCTTGGGAACGACGGCCATTCTCACTACGTTGTCTGCGCTGCTGGCTTCACGGTACACCCCTGACGTCACCACCTGGCAAACTGAGCACCTTAAACGCGTGCCGTTTGCTGGATACCGATTACACTTCAGAGCTGCTGCTGCTGCCCGTTGCTCAGTCGTGTCTGACTTTGCGACCTCGTGGACTGTAGCCCACCAGGCTCCTCTGTCCATGGCATTCTCCAGGCAAGAATACTGGAGTGGGTTGCCATTTCCTCCTCCAGGGGATCTTCCCTACCCAGGGATAGAACCTATGTTTCTTGCATCTCCTGCATTAGCAGGTGGATTCTTTACCACTACTGCCATCTAAAGCTAATAAAAGAAGGTAAGTTTTCATACTGAGAGAAACTTAAAATTGATGAGTCTCAGAAACAATCATTGTATGAATTTGCTGGAGTCTGCACAAAAAACCCCTCTACTTTTCTGTGAAATGATAAACTCATCAACTAAATTCTTCATAAAGGTTATGACTCAAAATGACTAAAATCCTTCCTTCCCATTCAGAGGGTAAAAGGAAAAAAAAAAGATGAACAGGATCCTGGGTTAACTGTTAAGAGTCACATTCAGTCCTTACTAGAAAGGATAAGATGTCCGGGCCGTTTTCAGAGCAACATTCTCAGCTGTCGCCCTTGGAGGAAGCCAGCGAGGTTCACCTGTTTCTTGCACGCTGGCTGGCACATCATGCTCGCTGATTTAGAGGCTCCAGGAATACACTCTGCCTGGAACTGAGACCTACACACAATAAATAGTCTGGGGCAGGTTCCATTTATCAAATACCAAAGGAAGCACTCAGTGGAGAGCTGCAATTCAGCCTGGGGACAGATCTTCTAAATATATTAATTAGTAGTACCCTTAAAAAGAAAGAAGTGTCATGCTGACTGGGAGGCCTGCCTTTGATTAATTTAAAAAATAATAAAGTAACAGTTGAGCCAAGACAATCAAAGAATGAGTAGGTTATCAAACATGGGCAGGTAGGGGGTCAGGAACTGCATGGTGGGTCTGGGTGACTTCACGCAATTTGTTTTTCGTAGCCAAGAAGACAGGAGGAAGCTGGAGATGGTGGAGGAGTCCTGTACAGGGGCTGGACATTTTATTCTCCCAATTTAAAATTATCCTAAACACGGGTGTCTGTATAACATGTTCCCTCCCATCCCACTCCCATCTCCAGACACAGTTTTAAATCATTCAACAAACAGCCAACCTCTGTGTGCTGGTGTGGCTTCTGAAACAGAATTAAGTGGTGATTTTTCCATCAGTTGTTTTAGGTTAGCATGTTTTCTTTTAAAGAAATGCGATCTTCCTTACTTAGAAACTCAGGCCATTGCAGTGTTTGCTGATAGGTATCAGTAATTAACAAAAAGGGGTTTACACCCATCAGTATGAAGCCTGAGGGTCCTCTGCCCTGAAGCCCCAGTCAGGACCTGGGGGGCTCCTTCCACACAGGTGGGAGAGTGCCACCCGGCCCCCCCCCAACTCTGATAAGGACTGAGTGACCAGGTCTGTGTGTTTCCGTCGCTGTGACCAGTGCAGTCTGACGACCCATCGTCTTCACGATGCTCCTTAGGAACTGACTTGGAGAGGGCCTCAAAACACAGACTCTTACCTGGGTTCAGGGCCGAGAGAGTGGGGACCAGAGGCACAGGCCCAAATTTCTGAGAGTCAGAACCAGGTCTGATTCTGCTGGGATCAGGATGGGACCATGTGGGCTGTGAGCATTACCGTGGGGACATACCTAGATCTCTAGTGGGGTTTCTCAGGGCTCAAGGTCCCAAAGTCCCCTATTCAGTGGGTGACTCAGGAGTAAGTGCTGACCCCAAACGGCTGGATGTGTGCTTAAAAAAAAGGGTTCATTTTTTTTCTCCCTCCTTACTGGCACAGGCTCCTACATAGAATCGGAGCTAACAGAATCTCTGAAGGACAGGCAGGGCAGGACTATGTGTAAAGAACTGTTCCGTTACATGTGATGTGAGATGCATATGAAAACTGATACCTGTTGAAACAGCTTACTTTTGATTGTCTCTTCTAACTGTGGGAAAAGATCATAACACACCTGTGAAAACGTAAGATTACTGCAAACCAGAGAAAACACCTACTTTATCCAGGTACACACTAAACCCAAATTCCTCACTGTGACTCCTGTGACATGGAAATGCCTTGGTCACACAGCATCTTGAATTTGTCCCCTCCCCACATCCTCCTGAAACTGAAGCGGGCTTGGCAAGGGTTTGTGAACTGAATGCCATCTTGCAGAGCCAGGCTGGTGGAGGGATTAGGGACAGAGGGAAGGAGACAGCATTCCTATATGTCCTCGGCTAAGTCTGACACAATGAAGATGGCTGCAGTCTTGGACGGTAACTTCCCATGGTCTCAAACAAACAACGTGTGTTTTCTGAGGTTTCTAAATGAACATATTTGCATTATTCTCACACTCCTGCTCACCCTTTGCAGAGGAAATGTTTCTAAACATCTTTGCGACTCCACCGGGCTCTTCTGTTCATGGGATTCTCTGGGCTAGGATATTGGAGTGGGTTGCCATTCCCTTCTCAAGGGGATCTTCGCCACCCGGGGACTGAACCCAGGTCTCTTGCATTGCAAGCAGATTCTTTACTGTCTGAGTCACCAGGGAAGCCCTGGTGTTTGATGTAATTTTAACTAAATGCATTTACCTTGGGCTGACCTTATCAAACAGCTCTCTCCAGCAAATGCAGTGTTTGTCAAATTTATCTACAGGCACCTGCCACAATCCTGGACCTGCTTTTTTTTTTCCCAAAAACTTTACTGATATTGATGAATTGGGAGTTTGGGACTAGCAGATGCAAACTACTGTATATAGGATGGACAAACAACCAGGCCCTACTGCAGAGCACAGGGAACTCTTCAACATTCTGTGATAAAACATAATGGAAAAGAATGTGAAAAAGAATATATAGATACATATATGACAGAATCACTTTGCTCTACAGCAGAAACTAACACAACACTATATATCAATTATACTTCAATAAAATAATATTTAAAAATAAGTTATAAAAAACTTTACTGGCACTGATTCTATCATTAATGGACTGATGACCCAGAGACCGAGCATGGATTTCTCCGTGTATTGACCTATGCCATATTAACATGCCTCATGGTCTTTCTGGACTTAAATATCCTTAACTGTAAAGAGAGCACAGTCAGTTCCAGATGAAGTGGGCTAGCCAGGACATAAGGTCAAAGTGGCCACAGAAAATCATGGCAAAGACAAAACGTGTCACAGCAGTGCATTGATGGGTGACCCTTCTGCTTTCTAAACTGAAGCCCACTTAGATAACAAAAAAGTCAATCCATGCTGGGGGTGAGGGGGAAAGGGACCTTCGGGGGTGACAAAAGACAGCAGAGAGACTCTTGGGTCTGCCTCCAGTGGGGTCCTAGGCGAGAAAGTGCCCTCAGAGTGGAGATCCTGCCTTTCCTCGTCTGTTTCCACATCCCCACTGCCTAGGATGGGGGGTGCACCAAGGAGGTGCTCACATACGTGCTGAAGGCATAGGAGGAGGAAGAGAAGGGGGGCAGGGGGAAGCTGTCCTCCTGTTGGCCACGTGGACCTGTGGAAGGGTACAGCTGCTCATCCTACTTGATTTCCCTTCGTGAGCAATGAGGAACTGGCTGAGTGTTTAAATGAAACTCCCTTGGGTTCCCTTGGGGCCCAGCAGTCAGGAGCACCTTGCCTGGGTTCCTGGCTGGGCCCACCCTCACCAGACACCGGGATGCTGCAGTCACTGTGCCACCTGGTGGCCATGCCGAGAATGTTCGTCCTTCAGCGGCCCCCACCTGCACTGGACCTGAAAGGTGCTGTCCAAACACACTTCCCGATAAACACACCCGACTACATCTACAACAGATCACTAGTAAGGACCCCCTGGATGGCACAGGGAACTCCACTCAGTACTCTGCAGTGACCTTTATGGGGAAAGTATCTAAAAAAGAGTGGATACATATATATGTGTAACTGAGTCCCTTTGCTGTATAGAAGAAACTAACATGGGGCTTCCCAGGTGCTGGTGGTAAAGAATCCATCTGCCAACGTAAAGGAGACATAAGAGACGTGGGCTTGATCCCTGGGTCGGAAGATCCCCTGGAGGAGGAAATGGCAACCCACTCCAGTATTCTTGCCTGGATAATTTCATGGACAGAGGAGCCTGGAGGGCTACAGTCCACTGGGTCACAAAGAGTCAGTGGCAACCGAGTCCGCATGCACACATGCAGCTTGTTTTATACGTGACAGTTTGTACCTCTTGATCCCCTACCCCTGTATGGCCCCTCCTGCTTCCCTTTCCCTATGGGTACCCCGGAGCAGTGAGGCCAGCACAGGTTGGGAAGAGGGCTGGACACTGGTCACAAGGGCAGAGGAGGGGTGAATACCCCTGAGGAGACGCAGCATCTCACATCATTCCAGCATAGGTTTTGTTAAACGTTGTGGTTATGCCTGGCCTTCAGTCTTCCCCGTGTAGTTCTGCCTCATGGTGGAAGGACCTCTTTCCACTGATCAAGTCTTCTGCCAGGGAAGCTGCTGTTGTTGTTAGTCGCTAAGTCGTGTCCAACTCTTAGTGAGCCCATGGACTGCAGCCTGCCAGGCTCCCCTGTCCTTCATGATCTCTCGGAGTTTGCTCAGATTCATGTCCAGAAGAACTCCACAGACCTCGCATCAGTCTCAACCTGACCGATTCCTTTAGGGCAGTGAGAAAAACCTGCCAACGTGAGAATGGGCACAGGAGACCAGACTGCTGTGCCCAGGGAATTTCAGCAGTTTGGGGCTGTGAGGGGACCCAGGAGGGAGGAACATGACCAAGGCAGGGCCAGGAGCGGCCACACCATGTCACCAAGTCATGGTGGGTGCAGGCCTGGGGCTCAGCTGTTACTTCAACACTACACATGTGGCCGCGGAGTCATCTGGTCGCAGAGGTGAGCAGTTCAAGGAATGACGACACGTGGCAAAGCATTATGTAAATGGGAGATATTTTCAGGATGTATTGTGATTTCAGAGTACCCTGATTACGATGTTTCAATATTTCTAATACTTGAGATTTCTAACTGACATCCCTTCCATAGTTAATAATCCAAGACACCAAAAGAGGTGCTCATCTGAACCTTAGTTTTTTAAAAAAGGAATTTGGGGTAATGTGAGTAATTACTCCCTTAATTTATGTGCTTTGCAACTTCTAATTCAGAATTTGGCAGGTGAGTTTCTTCCACCTGATCCTACCATGAACCTGAAGTATTAATACATAGTGATCTTTCATTTACACCAAAATATCAATGATCTGAAACAAAGGGAGAGGACAGAAAGGAGGAACACAGGTCCTGAGCAGCCCAAGAAGGTGTCCCACACCCATGCACATCACACGCCACACTGTGGAGGCGGTTGCTGTGCCTTCCCACACTCAGGGCCAACCTCTCAGGCAAAACCCCAACAGATTGGGTTGCTGAGATTTTTGGTGCAGAGAAGATTAGACGCCTCGGGTGTCAAAGACAAATTAATGACGGCTGCAGTGGGGGGACTGCTAAGCAGGGGCAAGATATGAAACATAAATATATACACGACAGAAATAAGCATAGACTGTGGTCGTGGCCATGCTGGGCAGAGCTAAGGAAATGACCACTTCCAGGTACCACAGGGAACTTCCAGAAGTCAAACTGGCCACACAATGGCCAAGTAAAAGAAGGCATTTACCATTTTCTCCACTCGTTTCACACCTGAGAGTTTACCTGAAGAAAACAACATGAGACACACATAACGACTTAAGCACAAGACCGCCCCTCACTGCATCAAGTGAAGACGAGGCATGAGCTACCTGGCCGAGCACAGGGAAGGCCAAGTACACGCGGTGCTCACTCAAAGGATGCTCTTCAAAGACGCTCCTCCAAAGGAGCCTAGCTTCTGAGGTGTTCGTAGAAGTAACACAAAAGTAAGCAGGAAATAACCTTTAAATGGTGCTAGCACACACGATGAAGAAGGTCCCAATTTACAAAAATATCGCACAGGTTCAAAGAAAAACTATACTAGAAGGAAATACCTGTTAGTGCTGAACATCATTTTTGATGATGTGAATAGCAACATTCCACCAGAAATAAGATATCACATATCTAGATTTATTATACGTATATCAATTCATTCTTATTGCTTATAGCACTTCATTCAAAATTTACTTCTTTCACATTCTACCTTCTCCACTTTTTTTTTTCTGGGAGACTTTAATGTGTTTGGAGGCAGAAAGCAGAACCTGATTGTCACATAAAATGAGGCATGTTAAGTAATATCCAACAGGGATGCAATTAACAAAATACAGACTTGTGGGAAACTCTACAGCACAAAATCAAACAAAACCAAAAAAAAAAAAAAAACCCCAAAAAATCAGTTCTTCAAGAAAATTTTAAGGGGAAAAAAAGGAAGAGGTAATGTATAGATCAAAATAGACTTGAGAGAGATGTCAACTGACTATATAAACAAGTCTTATTGGATTTGAATCATGCAAATTGTTTTTTAAAAAAAAATGATGAAAACTGGGAAGAATGGAACACTACATTTGATGACATTAAGGCATTACTGTTCTTTTGGGGGGTGACAGTTGTATTGTGACTATATATTTAAAAAGAGTGTACGCTTTGGAAATACTTACCAAAACTATACGAGTGATGGGAAATAATTCTGTATTAAATTAGTGGGCAGGAGAAAGGGTGGGCATGGGTAGGAGGACCACCCCGTCCCCCACAGAGGTGGTAACTGCTGAAACTGGTCATGGGTAGATAAGGATGCATTCTACTGTTCTCTCCACTTTTGATTTTTTAGCATTTTTGACAGACTCTATAAGTTTTACAACACATCTCTAGGTGCAGCGCTAAACCTAACCTCCACAATAAGTCTGTATGGGATGCACTACAAATTCCACGTGCTGTGAGTGTGTGCTCAGTTGCTCCGTTGTGCCCGACTCTCTGCAACCCCATGGACTGCAGCCCACCAGGCTCCTCTGTCCATGGGACTCTCCAGGCAAGGACACTGGAGTGGGGTGCCACGTCCTTCTCCAGGGGATCTTCGTGACCCAGGGATTAAACCAGCGTCTCTTGTGTACAAACTCCCATGGATGCTCAATAAAACCCAACTGACGATGATGTAGTCAGAAAAGGTAATATACAGTGCAGTTTCTGACTCAGCTTCTGTGAAGGGATTCACAGGATTGTATCTGAAACCCTGACACGGGGTCACAGGCCAATCAGCCACTCTACATGCTCTGCTGAAGCCAGGCAATTACCGCTTGAAGCGTGAAAGGATGTAAAAGTAATAGAAACAAATACCTTTATTAGTCACGGCCTTTGAACTGTGTACATTGTTTTCCACAAATAAATATTCTGAGAGAGGATTTTCATGATTCAGGCTTTCAAACAATCATTTAGCATACAATACAATGGCTGGGTCATTTTTAACTATAATAAGACTGAAAGCTAAATCAGTCTAGCAAGATCAGAGAACTGTGTCTGACTGGGAAGGGGCTGAACACAGAGGGATGGAGGTGGTGGGCACCCCACAGGGGATGGGGCCTGAGTCGCGGAGCGAGTCAATGGACCGGCACCCAGGGGAGCATCACACAGGAGAGGGGGATGGTGAGCACCTGCCAGGCTTGGCAGTGGGGTGGGCCTGTGTGTGGGGTGTGTGCACGCACTTGCTCACACACATGGGAGCCCAAAGTGGTGAGGTTTGAGAAAGGAGGTGAGGCCAGGAAGGTCTGAAGGAAAAGAGAACAGTTGGATGAAGGGAGGTGGCAGAGTCCTGCTTCCAACAGCCTGGCCTGGAGAGTGCTGAACATCTCCATTGGCAGAGAAACAGAACCAGTGGGGAAACATATATCCATCTTCAGTGGGGCAGGAAGAGATGGTGAGCGTTGGGCAGGAAAGTAGAGCTGCCTAGCAGCCAAGAGAAGAAGGGATTTGGGGGCAGATAATGTTGGGGGATTCTTTATCACTAGCACCACCTGGGGGAGAAGGCAATGGCCACCCCACTCCAATACTCTTGCCTGGAAAATCCCATGGATGGAGGAGCTTGGTGGGCCGCAGTCCATGGGGTCGCTAAGAGTCGGACACGACTGAGCGACTTCACTTTCACTTTTCACTTTCATGCACTGCAGAAGGAAATGGCAACCCACTCCAGTGTTCTTGCCTGGGAATCCCAGGGATGGGGGGAGCCTGGTGGGCTGCCATCTATGGGGTTGCACAGAGTCGGACACGACTGAAGCGACTTAGCAGCAGCAGCAGCAGCAGCGCCACCTGGGAAGCCCATACCATAAGGTTGCATGCTGGCTAAGTTGCTTCAGTTGTGTCTGACTTCTTGAGACTACAGACTATGGCCCACCTATGGACTGTAGCCCACCAGGTTCCTCTGTCCATGGGATTCTCCAGGCAAGAACACTGCAGAGGGTTGCTGCGCCCTCCTCCAGGGAATCTTCCCAACTCAGGGATCGAACCCAAGGCTCTTGCGTCCCCTGCTTTGGGAGGCGGGTTCTTTACCACTAGTATCACCTGGAAAGCCCCATACTATAAGGTTGGTGGTAGGGGAACAGTCTGTTGACAAGCAAGCCTGACAGACAAGCCTTCTCAGTGATCTTAGGGTAAAGTTACCTAATGTCTACTATAAATTCTAATAGGAATCTCTATTAGAGTATGAGCTACTAATAGATTAGTATTAATTAGAACATAAAATAGATATGCCTACTCTATCAAATATTGAGTATAAATAAAAGGAAAATATTAATCACTTAATAAATTAGCATCAGTCTATTAATAGACTACTAGACTCTTAGAAGCAGGCAGTAAAGAACCTGCCTGCCAATTTAGGAGACATAAGAGACACAGCTTCAATCCCTGGGTCAGGAAGATCTTCTGAAGGAGGAAATGGCAAGCCACTCCAGTAGTCTTGCCTGGAAAGTCCCATGGACAGACGAGCTTGTTAGGCTAGAGTCCATGGGGTCGCAAAGAGTCGGACAAAACTGAAGCAACTTAGCAGCAGCAGACTCTCAGAGGTCCTGGTTCTATGACAGAATTATTAACACCATCACCACTGCTAGTGAGAATTCCACAGACCAGAGTCACAGGGCTGTCAGACAGTGGGAGCCACTGGAGCACGTGTGTGAACTAGGTGCCACACAGAGAATTTTTCAGGCACTGTCTCATTTAGTTCTTGGTTACTCTCTCAGCCTCCGCCTCCTCTCCCACTTGGAACTCAGATGAGCTCAGAAACCATCTACAGGGCTGTGATGAGGCTTAAAGGAGTTGCCAGGTGGGAGTGTGCCAGCAGGGAGAGTGCAGTGAGTGTTCAGTGAAGGTAACAGTAGGTGATGCGCTCCCCACGGAACCTTCCCACCCCCAGACCACGCGGTGAGGAGGAGCGGTGTAGGCAAGTGCTCCGGGTGTAGAAGGCCCCTCGACCTGACACCAGGCGGGCATCCAGCAGGGAGGGGAGACCCCGGAGGAGTACTGGATGGGTGGGAAGCTGGACCGAGACCCAGTTTGGATGGTTTCAGCTCAGGAGTGGACATTTTCTGAGAGCTACACTGGGCAAGGGTGAGGGTAGATTCATGACAAATAAGACCCGGGTCCACGAATGGGCGACATGGACGCCCCCACTCAAGTCCAAGCCCACTGTGTGCTGGGGCCAGGAGGAGAGGCCAAGACTCACGGGTTAGAGTCTGGGCACACCCAAGATTCTGAATTCTACTCTCAAGACCTGGGAGATGGGTGTGATGACATGGACATTATGCTCGGAGAAAAACAATTTGGATGAGGCTATACGACAGTTTGGTCCTTTAATGAGAGTAAAAGGACTGAGGTCTGGCCTTCTGTGTGGAGCTGTGACCTGAGGGTGGCCTGGAGGGTCAGGTCCCCTGAGCAGTCGAGATAACTTCCGATTCTCTCTGGACAAACCCACGGGGCATCAGGACACATCACCCCAACCCTGGAGGGGGGCACAGACAGAGAAGGTGCAGGTGAGCTCTGTGTCCGTGGTTCGGGGGCCTGTGTGTGTGCCCCTGCTCCTGTCTGCCTCTCCTCTTCTGGTGTGCGCACACCTCTCCCCACCCCACCTCCACGTGCACGCAGTGTATGGATGCGTGTGTCCTGTGCCAACTCCCTTCTCTGCTGCTTGTCTTCCTCTCCCAATAGGGGGTGCAGCCACCTGTCTCCCACTCCCGGTGTGTGTGTGTGTCCCTCTCCCTCTGGGTGTCTGTCTCCTGCAGTGCACGTCTATCCCTGGCTCTGGAGGCCTGGGCGGGTGTCCAGCTTCTGCTGGGTGCAGAGGGGCCTCTCCATCCCCATGCCCCAGTGCGGGTGTCTTCCATCACACCCTGCTGCGGGTGTGACTCCCCCACCTCCTGTGTGGGTCTCCTGTCCCCACAAGTGAGTGGCCCATGCCATCTTGGGATGTATCCCACCATTTCTGGGTGTCTGTCTCTCCCCGCCACACCTGTCTTCTGGACATGTGTCACTATGTCACTCACCCCCACCCTGTGGGAGTGTGTATCCCTCCCCCCGCCGTGTGTCTGTCCCCTCCCTGGCCTGAGCTGGGGGCGCTCTCATTCCTCCGCCTCTCCCCTGCTCTCTCTCTCTGCAGAACTATAGACGACAGTCATAGACACGGAGACACATACCCAGGGTACGTGTCTCCCGTGGAACGCTGTGGGGGTGTGTCTCCCTGGGACTCTGAGTTCCTCCGGTTCCGGGTGTGTGCATACATCCTCCCCAAGCCTGTCATCTATGTCAGTCCTTCTCTGGGATGCATGCACTTGTCTCTGCAGCCTGGCTACAAGGCTGGCCTGCTGGTGGCGGGCAGCTGTCTGTCTGCACACAATAGGAGGGCCCAGGCATGGGGTGGGGGGGCCCACGGGTGAGATGGCTGCTTACCGTCTCCTGCCTCCCACCTGGCTGAGTCTGGCAGGATCCCTGGCCTATGGCGGGCCCTCTGTCAATCTGCAAACTGAACAGGAGACAGGACAAACTGTCCTGTACAAGGACGTGGACTTGGAGATGGCCTAGGCCTGGAGTCCCAGGTGGGCAGGAGACTTGAGGCCATCCCCACAAGGAGCTTCTCTGTGACTTGGGGAGGGGATGGAGGAAAGGGGCTCAGAGCAGGCCAGATGTTGGGGGTTTACGATGAGAGGATGGAGCAGAGGGGTGAGATGGAGACCCAGGGAAGAGGGGCATCACACCCTGCAGCCCCAGCTCTGAACCATGGGGTTCTCCGTAATGGTGAGGACCGGTCCCCCTGACCCCAGGCTTCCCTCTCAGCCTCACCGGCTGGTGTTCCGCACACTGACCATGCCCTAGGCCCGTTTCCCGGACAGCAGCCAGTGGGCGCTGCAGGCCGCGGCCCTCATCATTCCCTTGTTCTTGGCTGGATGCGGCCCACTCCACCCCCAAACTCCCTGCTCCAGGACCACTTGAATCCTCCTACTCTTCCCTTACGTTTCCACTTGGTTTGGTATCTCTACAGCAGAAGTATTAAAACTTACAACAGAAGTTCCAACTCAATGCAGAAAAGACAGTTTCCTGACCAGGGGCCTGAGAGAACAGTGGAGCCGTAATTAAGATGACTGAGGCCTGAGTTGCTAGCTGTACAGATGCTGAGTCTGAGATGCCTGGTGGCTACACCAAGCGGCCCTGAGAATGAAGGTCTGGAACTTGCTAGTGAGGATGGGCCTGGTGATGGAGAGCTGAGCAGCAATGGATCACCACTCCAAGTCTGGGTCATATTAACATTTTTGTGACTCGTCTCACACCTGTAGGCTCAGTCCATTCTGGATTCTGAATGAACTCTAGCGCAGACTGCAGATTCTTCAGGCTGCGGGTGAAGTGGTTCACGGCAGGCCCCAGTACCCCGCTGCAGTTCCACCTGGCCCTGCTCCCAACCATGGCACCCCCTCCAGGTGGACTGGTCCTCTTGGAGACTGCTGACAACAAGCATACTTCTGCCTCCTCCTAAAGCCTGCTGAAACCATCCACTGCACCGGAATGCCCTCCCTCCTTCTGTCTAGTCCCAGATCACACCTTGTGCAAAGCCCACCTCCAGAGCCACCTCTCCCCTCCCTTGAAGATCTAGCTTTTACTGTCCATCATTCACTTGGCATTTTAAAATATACTGCTTGGTAGCATCTCTTTCATATATCAACCTATTATCTGAAAGGTACTTAAAAAAAAAAAAAAGACAAGGAAAAAGGAAAGGCCAACATCAGTACCCCAAGAGGGGCAGGAGCTACTCTCCCACTTCTGGCTCTCATTTGGAGAAAGAATAAAGAAATTAAAAAAAAAAAAAAGATAGTCTGAGATGGGACTTAACATTAGGACGGCTAAGAGGTAGACAGGTATATGCGAAAAGCACTGTTGCATGGAGACTGGACAAAGTGAAGAAATGGCCAACATCAAAGTTGGCGTGTGTCTCTAATTCCCTAAACTTGTGGAGATAAGCACATGCTAACAAGACCTGGAATTCTGAATTAACAGACATAAACTACCATATATACAATGGGTAAACAACAAGGACTGAGTGTACAGCACAGGGAACTATATTCGGTATTCTGTAATAACCTATAATGAACAAGAATCTGAAAGAGAATATACATAACTGAATCACTTTGCTGCACACCTGAATCACTGTTAATCAACTAAATTTCAACTGTTTCTGTGACCCCATGGACTGCAGCACGCCAGGCTTCCCTGTCCTTCACTATCTCCCGTAGTTTGCTCAAATTCATGTCCACTGAGTCAGTGATGCCATCCAACCAACTCGTCCTCTGTCACCCCCTTCTCTCTTTGCCCTCAATCTTTCCCAGCAAAAATTAAAAAAGAGATTTTGAACTTGACTTGGAATTTTGCAGTAGTTGGAATGACACCACATATTGCATAACGTTCTTTCAGTTCTCCTGAGTGGTAAAATCGTCAGTGACGTTTCTATCTGGGAAGCTTAACATCTGAAATTAACCAAACTAAACAGTATGTTCAATTATGATATATGATTACATTATTTACTGAACTAAAACTAGACAAACATTAAAAAGAGATGTTCATTATTCTGCTATCAGAAGGCTTTGCTATAAATGTGTTTTAAAGCAAAGATTAGTAAAACAGTACCAATTTAAGGTCATTAAAAAACAAAGTTTGGTGTATATCTTTAAAAATCTCCTTTAACTTAGTAAATTCATAAAAAAATTTTCCCCTTATCTATAACTTTAAAAAATATCTAGACAAGCAGTACTTTCTAACTGGAGTTACTCAGTATCAGCTTCAGACTGAAAATTTTAGCTTTAAGACAAATTGATTTTTAAAATAAATCCTCAATATGGAGATAATTCAGGTTTATTCTCTAGCAAATTAATGTATTGAGCTTCTATGACCTGTGCAGTCTAGAGACTTGCTCATAAAAGGTAACATAATTTGTTTCTGAAGTCATTACTATTCCTTGCATACACATTACGCTTGCACTTCCTATCTCACAAGATTGCAGTAAAAATTAAATGAGATAATATAGGTGAAAACAGAGATTGCTATCCAGGCAAACTACTTTATCGCTGATGCAAAGTATTAATACTCAAAATATTTGGGGTGATATAATTTAAAAGTCATGTTGGCTAATGATTCAGGGAATAATTTAACCAATCAAATTTAGTTTCTTTTTCTTTTAAACAGAAACAGTCTCTTTTGTGCTCATTTTTGGTTTTGCTTTTGCTAGGAAGAACTGTTAACTAAAACTTGGCTAAAACAAAACATATTATAATATTTCTCAACTTTATAAAGGATCAAACCCTCTGCTTTCATATTTCACTAATTTCAAGCTATTTTGAAATGACTAGTACAATCCACCTTATTTTAGTGAAGTGACGGATGAAACAAATAAACGTATCTGTCTTTTAAAAAATCCCCCAAATTTCATTTTTGGCAACTGAATACCATACTTCTGAATTGTGTAACCTTTAAAAGTCTAGATTTAGTACAGCATTAAACACAGGGCCGAGTATAAGAAAATATCTTTAAAATTTATTGTGATATGCATGTTCATTCTCCCGAAGTAGTTTTGGACAATATTGCTTCATAAAACACATACACACACACACACACACACACACACAGAATTGGTGCAGACAGGCCAGAGGCACTGCCATACACAGGGTGGCAGCACTGAGAGCAAATACGTGCAAACAGCAGAACACTTGGAAGGGCCACCGCAGGCACACAAGTGTGCCTGAAACCTGATTATGAAAACACTTCTTAGACACACGGGCATTATGGTTTTAATTAAGAAATTCCTTTTATTCTGGCAGAGGTATCATGCCTTTTAGAAAAGCTCTTATGAGTCAGCCCCTGAATATGATCAACTGCCCTTCTCTCAAAACAAATTGCTTTCTCTTCCTCTTCCTGCACTGGCTGATAATAGGTGAAATGAGTATGATGAAATTGAAGCACCATGTCAGATCCAATGCTTAAGCACACCAACTGGATCTCTAGTATAGATTTTTTGTGGTTTTTGCTTCCCATTTAAACTAAAATCAAAACCAAAAGCAGTTCATCCATTTCTCTCATCTTCCACTCCTTGCCTCTGGAAACCACCAATCCGCTCTATGTATCTGTGAGCATGGGTTTTTAAAAAATTAGTTTATTTATTAGATCCCACATAGGAGAGCTCATATGGTGTGCACCTATCTCTGACTTATTTCACACAGACCTCTGAGGTCCATCTATTTTGTCATCAATGGCAAGATTTCATCCTCTTTTATGGATGAATTAATATATATCTCACACATGCACAGGTATGCCACATCTTCCTTATCCCTTCATTCACTGATGGACACTTAAATTGTTTCCATATCCTGCCAATCATAAATACTGCTGCAATGAACATGAGGGTGCATATACCTTTTCAAGTCACTATTTTTGTTTTCTTTGGATAAATACTCAGAAGTAGAATTGTTGGATCATACAATATTTCTATTTTTAATCTTTTGAGGAAACTCTATACTGTTTTTTTCTATAGTGGCTGCACCAGTTTACACCACAAACAGTTCACAAGGGTTCTCTTTTCTCCATATCCTCACCAGCACTTGTTATTTCTAGCTTTTTTTTTTTTTAACCGCCATCCTAACAGCTGTGAGGTATTATCTCATTGTGGTTTTGATTTGCATGTTCCTAATGATTAATTATGTTGAGCGTCTTTTCATGAACCTGTTTGCCATCTGCATGTTTTCTTGGGAAAAATGTTTACTCAGATCTGTCCATTTTTCATTGGACTCTTTTTTTTTTTTGCTTTTGAGTTATATTACTTCCTTATATACTTTGATATTAGTCCCTAATCAGATATATGATGTGCAAATATTTTCTCCCGTTCAGTAGGTTGTCTTGTTAATTTTGTCAATGATTTCCTTTGCCATGGAGAAAGTTTTAGTTTGATGTAATGTCACTTTTCAATTTTTGCCTTTATTACTTTCACTTTTGATGTCAGACTACAAATAATCATTGCCAAGACTTGTGTCAAGGAGCTTACTGCCTATGTTTGCTTCTAGGAGTTTTATGTTTTCAGGTCTTATGTTCAAGTCTTTAGTCCATTTTGAGTTAACTCTTGTGTATAGTTTAAGACTGTGGTCCAGTTCCATTCTCTTGCATATGGCTTCCAGTTTTCTCAACATGATTTATTGAAGAGTCTGTCCTTTCCCCACTGTATACTCTTGGCTCCTTTGTCATGTATTAGTTGACCAAAAATGCATGGGTTTATTTCTGAGTTCTCTATTCTGGTCCATTGATCTATGTGTGTTTTTATTCTGATACCATACTATTCTCTTACTATAGCTTTGAATAGTTTGAAACTAAGGAAGTGTGAAGCCTCCAGCTTGGTGTTCTTTCACAAGATTCCTTTGGGTACTCCAAGTCGTTTATGGTTTCATATAAATTTTGAGATTGTTTGTTCTATTTCTCTGAGAAATGCCTTTGGAATTTTGATAGTGATTGCAATGAATCTGTAGATTGCTTTGGGAAATATGGACATTTAAACAACGTTAACTCTTCTAATCCATGAGCACAGGATATCTTTCAATTTATCTGTGGCTTCTTTAATTTCTTTCATGAATGTCTTAACAGTTTTCAGAATACAGTCTTTCACAATTTTAAGCGGGATGGTTTCCTTCATTTCTCTTTTGGATAGTTCATTATTAACATATAGAAATGCAATGTATAGATTTTTTAAAATATTGATTTTGTATCTTGCAACTTTACTGAATTCATTTACTAGTTCTAACATTTTGGGGGGGAGGGTCAGGGGAGAGTCTTTAGGGTTTTCTCTATAAAGTATCATGCCATTTGCAAATATGACAATTTTAATTCTTCCTTTCCCATTTGGTTGTCTTCTACTTCTTTTTCTTGCCTAACTGGGCGGGCCAGGACTTCCAATACTGTGTTGAATAAAAGTGGTCAAAGTAGGTATCCTTCTTTCCTCCTGATTATCAAGGAAAAGGTTCTTACCTTTGAGTGAGAAAAGGTTCTCACCACTGAGTATGATGTTAGCTCTGAGCTTCCCCTATACAGTTATAACTATGTTCAGGTACATTCCCGCTATACTTGATTTGTTGAAAGTTTTTTTTTATCATAAATAAGTATTAAATCTTGTTAAATGCCTATTCTATATCTATTGAAAGGATCATGTAATTTTTATCCTTCAATCTGTTAACGTGACATATCACACTGATTTGTGGATGTTGAACCATCCTTGCATCCCTGGAATAAATACCATTTAATCATGCTGTACGGTCCTTTTAACGTATTATTGAATTTGGTTGGCTAATGCTTTTTTGAGCATTTTTGCATCTATGTTCATGAAAGATGCGTGCCTGCTTATTCAGTTGCTCAGCTGTGTCTGACTCTTCTGTGACCCCATGGACTGTAGCCCACCAGGCTCCTCTGTCCATGGAATTTTCCAGGGAAGAATACTGGAGTGGGTTGCTGTTTCCTACTCCAGGGGATCTTCCCAACCCAGGGATCAAACACATGTCTCCTGAGTCTCCCACATTGGCAGGTGGATTCTTTACCGCTGAGCCACCTGGGAAGCCCATTCATCAAAGATACTGGTCTATGAGGTTCTTTACTTGCGGCATCCTGTCTGGTTTTGGTATCAGGGTAATGCTGGCCTTGTAAAATAAGTTTGGAAGAGTTCCCTCCTCTTCAATTTTTTGGAAGAGTTCGAGAAGGATTGAAATTGCAAGCATACCTCAAAGATATTGCAGGATTGGTTCCAGACCACTGCAATATAGCAAATATTGCAAAAAGCAAGTCACATGATTTTTTTTTGGTTTTCCCAGTACATATAAGATTTATGTTCACACTATCCTGTAGTCATTGAGTGTGCAACAGAATGTCTTAAAAAACAATGTAATTAAAAAATACTTTATTGCTAAACAATACTAATCATTATCTAAGCCTTCAATGAGTTGTAATTTTTTTGGGGCAGTAGTAACATCAAAGATCATTGATGACAGATCACCGTAACAAATATAGTAATGATGGAAAAGTTTGAAATATTGTGAGAACTACCAAAATGTGACACAGAAGTGAACACATGCTGTTGGAAAAAATGGCAACAATAGACTTGCCTGATTCAGGATTGTCACAAACCTTTAATTTGTGAGAAACACACTACCTATAGATCCCAACAAGATGAAGCATGCCTGTAAGTCTTCTTTAATGTTTGGTAGCATTCACCAGCGGAGAAGGTGATGGCACCCCACTCTAGTACTCTTGCCTGGGAAATCTTATGGATGGAGGAGCCTGGTAGGCTGCGGTCCATGGGGTCGCGAAGAGTCAGACATGACTGAGTGACTTCACTTTCACTTTTCACTTTGATGCACTGGAGAAGAACATGGCAACCCACTCCAGTGTTCTTGCCTGGAGAACCCCAGGGACGGGGTAGCCTGGTGGGCTGCCATCTATGGGGTCGCACAGAGCCGAACACGACTGAAGTGACTTAGCAGCAGCAGCAGCATTCACCAGTGAAGACATCTGGTTAATCCCAGACTTCTGATTGTTGGGAAGTCTTGATTACTGATTCAGTCTCCTTACCAGTAATAACTCATTTGTTCTGATCTTCTATTTTGTCATGATTCGGTCCTGGTAGGTTGTTATGTTTCTAGAAATTTGTCCATTTTTAGGTTGCCTATTTGTTGGCGTATAGCTGCTCATAGCAGTCTCTTAGGATGGTTTGTATTTTTGTGGTATTAGTTGTACTATCCCTTTCATTTCTTATTTTAGTCCTCTTTTTTGGAGGAATGAGTCTAGCTTAAGGTTGTCAATTTATTTACCTTTTCAAAGAACCAGCTCTTAGCTTCATTTATTTTTCTCTATGATCTTTTTAGTCTCTATTCTTTTTTTTCCTCTAATTTTTCTTTTTCTAGTTCCTTGAGCTCTTTTTCTAGTTCCTAAAATATCTCTAAAATTTAGGTTGTTTCTTTGAACAAGAAGATATAACATCTGTAATATTCATGTACTCAACATAGGAGCCTCTAAATATATAAAGCAAACATAGGGAGAAATACACAGCAATACAATAATAGAACAGAACTTTAAAACCCAACTTACACCAATGGTTAGATCATCCAGAAAGAAAATAAGGAAATATCAGCCTTAGATCAGGTAGACTTAATGCATATTTGCAGAACATTCAATCCAAAAGCAACAGAATACACAGTCTTCTCAAGTGCACATGAAGCATTTTTCCAAGACAGACCATATGTTAGGTCACAAAACAAGTCCCAATAAATTTAAGAGAACTGAAATCATATCAAATATCTTTTCTGAACCACAATGGTATGAAACTAGTGGACAATTACATGAAGAAAACCAGAAAATTTCCAAATATGTGGAGATAAAACAAAATGCTACTGAACAACCAAAGGGTCAAAGAAGACATCCAAAGAGAAATTAAAAAACAAAAACCCTTGAGATAAATGAAAATGAAAATAGAACATACCAAAATTGGTGGGATGCAGCAAAAGCAGTTCTGAGAGGTAAGTTCATAGTGATAAATGCCTAACTCCAGAAAAAAGAAAAGCTTCTAGCATATATTTAAAAAGGTAACCTTTTAGCTATGATTAAGAGTATTTCAAGATAGGAACTTCTTTTAAGAATAACATGATCTAGGGAACAGAAATCCTTTTATTAAATAAAAGCAGTTAAAGTTTTAAAATAACTATCTTATATAGATTATAATGTCCACAAAGAAAGGGTTTTAAGGAAAACACTGTTATACTACTAAAAAAAATTAAAAAAGCCTAAAATATCCCTAAAGTATCAAATGTTTCAATGATTAAAATTTCAAATGCAATGAATATGCAACTGATAAGAGATAATGCAACACTAAACCATTCATCTCCACTTTTCTTTGAAAATAAGTATAATAGTTGAATGTTATAATTACTGAAATAATTTTGCCCACATATTTAAAAAATACATTTTCATTAACTGTCAAAGGATAGATGTTTAGAAACATCTGTAAACTACCAGACTTTCGCATGTGTTCACTTTTATTCACAAACTTTTGAGGCATACAAAAATAGATTCAGGTACAATAACAACTTTCAATTAAAATTCCCTATATTTCAGCACTACATCAAGTTATCTAGTTAAATATTTAAAACCATCATTCTATGTCTAATTAAAACAATTACTTAATAGTTTATTTTCATTTTGATTTGGGTAAGTGATTATGATAATATATTTTACCTGTAATATCTTTTAAGATGTGATGTCCACCAAATTATAACTAAGGGATACCTGTCTTACTCAGTTTTCTTATAAGAAAGCTAAAGCAACTTATATTAAAAGCTAAACCTGATATGTGTACTTTATACAGGGCATAGTTAAATCAGTTATTTATTGCATGACAGTAGCTCTGAGAATGCTCAAACTTTATGAAGCAGAAAAAGAAAACTATAAAATATCACTAACTGCTGTTAGAGGTATGCCTTATACCCATGGGTAGTTTGTTTGAGCCATTTAAAACTATTCCAAATAAGAACTATTAAGACTGCTTCCACCACTCATAGTATAATTAACTATTTTATTATCTATCTAGTTCTATTTTACTGCTGAGACACTGTGTATTTGAATAGTAATTTTAAGTAAAATTCTATTAATATTAGAAAAGGAATATAATTGACATTGAAAACTTGCCCAATTAAATTACTTTAGACAATAAAAAATGAGAAAAACACATGAAAAATATTTTCTCAGTTTTATTCAGAAAACAATTTTAGAAGAAGGGGAGCAAATTCATGTTTGAGATATAGTTTATAATCAGATATGATAATCATATTAACATTTACATTTAAGGTTATAATAGATCTTATCTAAACATATAAAGTGACAACTCTCCCATAAACTGCAAATTTAGAGCAAATTTAGTTTTAAGTAAAGGAGCTAGTTTCTCTTCCTTGGAATGGAACAGTTAAAGAAATTACATTTAGGAAATGCACAAAATAGTTTTAAAAAGGTAATGTACCCTTATATAAAATAGTATTTTCATTTCATTGTTTAAAGTTGATAAAAATAAAACCTATTAGTGTAACTGTTTTAGAATATGATGAAAAGTGACGCGGGCTCTATGTAATTCCAGCATTAAGGCAATACAAGGAAATAAAATCAAGTTATTGAGAAAATCTGCTAGCCTAAAATTCAACTGGTGCTATTTTGAACCTGCACATTTGAACTACCTCAAACTTTCAGGTTCAATTTCATAAAACTCTTCTGATTAAGAACAATTCAGTCAACTTTTTACTAAAATATCTTCAAGTAGAAAAATATTGATTAAAACATTTTTCTAATTCTGCCTATTAGTCAAAGGGACTAAATTCCTCATTCTGTGACTTCTACCTGAACAGTCTCCAAAAATGTATCTCAAAATTCAAGGCTCTAATGTCAAACTGTTGATTTAAAAGATAAAATTTTTCAAAAAATCAGATGGCACCCTTCTATTTGTAGCATTTCATCTGACAATTAACATTTCCATATTCAGAAACTAAAAGATAGGATACCATAAATAATCAATAAACAATGTGCAATTCCAACATTGGTTTGAGACAATAATTCAAATATTTAATATCTGAAAGCCTAAAATGAGTCTCTGACTCTCAAAAAAAGGTAGGGCTCAAGGCTCTGCAATGACAGATAACCAGTCTGCTGAGACCCTTGAAGAAAAGATGCCTCCTTTACCATCAAAATATTTTCTAATATTAAAAGAAAATTCCACTCTCAAATACAATACTGTAATAGATCTAGATTCTCCTTCAGAAAATCAATTGCTAATCAATAAATGGGGAAAAAAATTTCTTTAACTGTCAGCCTACCCCTAAAAACACTTCAGAAATCAAAAAGTTTGTGAGTGTTCTTATCTTTACCTTGTGAAAAGCTTTTAAAATGTTACTGAGTCTGGAGAAATGACTTAAATTGCCCTAAAAAAAAGTCCACAAAGTACTCTGCTCTTAAACTAAGGTTTTAAAATTTATTTCATTAACTTAATGGGAAGTTTTAAAGTTTCTGATAAAGAATTAAGAAAATAATTTTCAACAGTTTCTAAGATTTTTCAGAACATTTCACTTAGGTACACATTTGAAATAATCTTTACTCTTTTTAAAAAATAACAAAAAATCATTTTTCCTTATTTAAAAATAAAGTATTCCAAATAATCACTACACATTATTCTTAGAGTTTAATTTAGTTTACTACAAGTCTAAAGATATAGAGGAAAAATTGGGGAGGAATCTGTTTTTAAAAGGTTACCATAAACCAGCAATTTGTATTAAAAATACTCTCTTACAGAGTCCCCCAATTATCACTCTCATTTTGGGGGAGTAAATTTACTATTATTTGCTTTATAATTAGTTAATTTTTATTCACAGAAGTCAAATTTTAAATTTTCCATGATTAGATCTGATATTCTCATATACCTAGTTCTTTCCCCACTAATTTTGGACATTTCCCCATTAAATTTGGACACTTAGGTTCTTACAATACACTTTTCCTTACAATTTTTTTTAAGAAAAAAAAATACATCAAAAAGAACATTTTTGCTTTCTAACACATTCATATTTCTAGGTTTTCTATGTATATAGATTAGGAAAAAGTTTTCACTTAAAAAACACACAGGGAAACACTTCAAGCAAATTGTTCCTCCTATTAACCTAGGATACAACTGCCTAAATTCATTCCTTCTACATAGGCATACCCATTTCTTGGGTTGCCATCTCAAATTCCCCCCACACACTGTAGTTAGTTTTAATGCCATGTCCCTGCAGTAACTCTATTTACAAGACATCCAAGGACTTTCAATACTAACAATTTTAATGCAGTATCACACCACTTCACTTTTTAAAAATGAGTTATTGTTTTCTAAAATTGGGATTTTGTTCTCTAATAAGCATTAAAAAAAAAAAAAGAACAAAAACCTTAACACATAAGAACAACACACACCAGTGCATACACAAAATCAGAAAGCAAAAATACCAAAGCACCCTTGGTAGTTCCTCATCACTATATCCTTGTCAATACCACCCTGGAGGGAGGAGGCAGAGACAGGTGGACACCCAGGGTAGAATGTAAGCTACTGGGCACTAGGCCAAGCGACTCAAAACTAAAAATCAAATTATGCCTCTGCAATAACGGCTACTAGGCTTTCACACATGTGTATTTCTCACAACTCCAAATGTTAGTAACTACACATCAATACTTTCAGAAAATGTTACAATGTAAAATTTTGCATTTAATTTCTCAAATTAAATTTGTTAATGAGATATAAAAGTTGCCCTGTTATAAAAGAAATATAGTAACACAGTAGATGTCAGGTTCAGGCTTTTTCAAAAAAAAGAAAAAAATTAGGTACTGAAATACACACAAAAGTAAAAATTAGTTACCTCCAAGTGGTCTTATTGTAAAATGGCAAAGACTTCCCCTGCATGAATTCTAAAATCATAGTTAACTTTCAGTTCATCAATTCACTGTACTCTGCCCTCACATTTAACTTATTTGTAAATACTTTTCCAGGGCTACCTAAACACTTACTAATTGGTTAAATATGCTGCCTACATTAATTCCTGTTACAATTAAAGAAATTAAGGGTACATTTTTGCTCCTCTGCAGTGTCTGATATGTTTTCAAAGTATTTGATGTTTCAGATAAGGTGTTTATCGGGTTCTTAAAACAGTTAAAAAATGGCTCAAGGAACAACTTTTAGCCTTTTTACCTGGAACATATTCACTATCCTGGATTTTGTTGAACACATTCAGTTGTTCTTGCCTTCTTCTGAAACTCTTCCTTTACTCAAATAACTTAACTAAAGAATCTAAGATGTTATCAATATAAAGAGGAAAATTTCTATTTATTTCCTATACATTTGGAAACAAATCAAAAAGAACAAGTATTCCAGATTGTGTAAGTAAAGTTACTCAGTTAAACTTTTTTCTTGGGTGTGTGTCTGTGTGATATATGTGTAACAGGTAACTTTTCAGACATATTAATTTTCCAAAGAACAAGATTCTATATAAAAAACATTAAAACATTCCTGGAAGGAACCAATATTTTGATTACACAGCTCAAGGGGCAAATGATTATCAAAACAAAACTTCAAAGACAGCTATAGATACATGTTTTAGTTCTCAAGCTTTTCAAATCTCAAAGATAGCAGCTTTATATTTCATTCAGCAAATAACAATTTAATCCTTAGAAAGGAAAATTTCCAGAATACCAAACCAAAATGTATATAGTGACAACCAGGATTATGTTAAAAACAAAGGAAAAAAAAGAACACCTTTGTATGATTTTAAAACACCAAGAGTACACTTACAACTTCGAAAATATACTGATAAAAACATTCACTAATTTATTTATCTATGTCTGTTTATTAAAATATTTAGATTGTAATAAATATGCAAATGTTGAATTTTATCACAATTAGCCCATATTTATAAATCATCTTCTATAGCAGCTAAATTCCTTATAGAATGTCCAATAGCAAAATTAGGCATATAAATTTTAAATAAACATCTCCAGCTATGAGGCTTCTCTAATTCTACCTGAAATAAAGATTATGAGTATACAACAGCCTTAACTTATTTCTGTTAATTGGTACAATAGTAGCTTCAGAAAAAAGATGTTCAACAGGTAGTATTTCTTAGGCATTACAAAAGCTCAGTACAATCAATTCAAATGAGTAATTATGCTACATCCCAGCTAAATAAGACTCTCCAAGGAATTACAGGTTTTATACTTGTGTGCTCTGAGTGTATTTTCTGATTTAGACAAGCAGCCAGGTGTGTAAAACCCAAACATGAAGAAGGTTTCATACCACCTTTTGTGATATAGAAAAAAAAAAAAAATCACAATACCAGCACTTTTATTTAGGATGACAGTAAACTAATCATAATGTGAAGTGTCCAAGCAAACTCAATAACTCCATGGTCACATGTAACTGGAAGAAATACTTCTCCTTCACATTTATAGAAACGAATTTATTGATTATTAGTAACGGGTCTGTCAAAGTGGCAACTATTCAAGATCTAAAAGTCTCACTTATTTTAAATCCATACTGAATTTGACTACTTATAGTCAATGTAACTGTCTCCAGCCAAACTACAAAGAACATGTAAGATAAATTTCAAAGGTTTTATAAGTATTAATGGCACCATGAAATCTCTGCAAAGATATTTGGGGGGGGGGCAAGTTTCCCTTCCCCACTGACAGTTTAATCACTTTCCAATCAATTTTGATTTAACAGTGGTTCATGGGATTAATTTTTTTAATGAGTTCTTAGAAAGTTGCAATTGCTTCCAAAATCAGAAACCACACTACACTGATGTAACTGCTACTATGGAGGTATTTACAGAAAGGTGCAGGTAAAAGTTCAGATGTGAACACAGGTTAACGTACCCCAGACTTCAAAATAATAATTTGTACAGTATGGCCAGAAAAAGTATTCTATATAAGAAGTCTAAAAATCCAGTCCTTATTTTAATCCATTTCTATAAATCATAAAAACAAAGGAAAATAGGCATCTATTCCAGAAACTTCATATACCTGTGGAAAATGGAACACAAGTAAATTCTATTCAAAGTGAACCTTAATGTCCAATAGAGTACAGCACACAACTTACATATTTTCAATTTTGAAAATACTGTGGAAATCTAAGCCATCAGTCAATAGTAGTTTATGATCAGTAAACATTTCCTGTTAAATAACACAAATAAATTCAACTTAAAAGATGCAAACCAGTAGGTCACAGGACTTTAAAACCTTTTCATTTCAGAGGCACAGAGTTACTGCACATGTATAGGATGGGGCTTTAAAATGGGTATGTGTAAACTTTTCCATGGTGTTGGTGTATGTGCTTTTTTTTTTCCCTTAAAGAAATGCCTACTGCTTACAGAGTAAGAATCTCCACCACTCTGTCTACAGTTTTCAACCAGAAGTCCTCAGTGTACCTTAAGCCAAATTGAATATTAGGTATTTTACAGCTTTTACAGAATGGCTTAAAATCATATTATGGGCATACACAGCTCTTTGATCTCACTGCACAAAATTCATAACTGTTCAATAATGCTATACCATTACACCACACACCTTAAACTATTTCCATTTTTCCACAATTCCTTCCAAAATCAGCTTCCAGAGCACAGCAATGTAACATGCAAAGTTCCTGGGAGGGCTTGTTACACAAAAGAACAGCTTGGAAACAAACTGATCTACACAATATCCATCTTCTGTTGAGCCTGCTTTAGCCCTCCTTTCCCTCCATCACTGCTAAAGGTGGGTGCGTTTGAGTCATGGAAAGAGGAGGCTCTTCCATCACCACACCCTTCCAGCACCTCTGCTGCTGGTCCTCACGCAGGGCTTCTGTGTAGGTGATGAAAAATCATAAGAAAAGAGAAGCTGTCCCTTTAAAATGCCCTGCTCTGTCCCACATCCCACGTGGAAACCAACATCAGCAGCACTTTCCCATTAACTTCACTGTAATGTAAGAGGCACCATCCTTTTCTATACATAAAACCAGAAAACCTCGGCTGGACATTCTATCCAGAGGATGAGCAGGTGAAGCAAACGTGTCAGGAGGCGAGCAGCTCAGTAACTCCCCACCCCACCCCAAAAGGTGCTCCAGTCTTGCACACCAGCCTCTGTGTGCACCACCTCTCTCTACCCCTCCTCTGTAGAGCCTAGTTTAAAGAAAGGAGGGAGCCACCAACAAAACCTGAAGCATAAATGCGACGAAAATGCAATTCAAAGCCGAAAGGGTTTATTCTTCCAATCACACATATTAACTCTATTAAGAAAATGGCATCACTTTTTTTTTCCACCGGGGGGGGAGAAAAAAAACCCCGCAACGATCATTAAAACAGAGTTATAAAATAGCAAATATAGTGTTTATCTTATGTCAGATCAGCCCACATTACCAATAAGTTTAGCAGTTTCTGCACTACCACCTCCCCCCCCCTCCCCCTCCTTCTCGAGCATCGGATTTTCACGTTTTCTCATTGTCGGTTGAGTTATAAAAGGCTTTGCCCTTCGAAAGTTTTGAAAAAATAAATAAATATTAACTCCTTGGTCCCTGCAAAGTCAAAATGGACTTCAGGGGAAAGGCGGTTCATCCTTTTACCTTGAGCGAGAAAAGGGGGAGCATCCCGGATTTTTTGGGATTTTTTTGCGATTTTTAAAAAATTTTTATTTGGTTATATGCCTGAGTTCTCCCTCCATTTTGGTTGTTTATGATACTGACAACAAGCTGTCCCTGGTCTGTGCAGATCTCCTGCTTTCATTTAGCACCCCCCTCCCCCCCCGCCGCCACACACCCGGGGCTCACACCTCCTCGCAGACCCCGCACCCCGACCCCGACTCGCCCACCTGAGGAAAGGGCGAAAACAAATGCATTTCTCCAAAAAAGAAAAACCTCTTTTGAAAAAAGGGGCAAAGTTCCCCCCAAGTCACTCCAAGTGCCCCCCAAATATTGCAGACTGCGGGTTTCCGCCAGGCCCTTTGGGGACCCACCTTCCCCCGGGATGTTTTGGTAGAAAATGCGGAGAGTTTACTCTCAAAACCGAATTTATATTAATTTTTCCCTTATTTTTCGGGTCTCTAATGTCTTCCGCTCTCGCTGCTGCCGCTGCCGCTGTCACAATATTCGCAGCACCAGAGAGGAGGCGGAGGAGGAGGAAAACTTTTCAAACTTTCCAGACCCTGAATAAAGGGTTTTTTTTTTTTCCCACCGACCTCACCTTCGGGTCTTAATATTGCAGACTGCGGGTTTCCGCCAGGCCCTTTGGGGACCCACCTTCCCCCGGGATGTTTTGGTAGAAAATGCGGAGAGTTTACTCTCAAAACCGAATTTATATTAATTTTTCCCTTATTTTTCGGGTCTCTAATGTCTTCCGCTCTCGCTGCTGCCGCTGCCGCTGTCACAATATTCGCAGCACCAGAGAGGAGGCGGAGGAGGAGGAAAACTTTTCAAACTTTCCAGACCCTGAATAAAGGGTTTTTTTTTTTTCCCACCGACCTCACCTTCGGGTCTCCAGCCGCATCGCCCCCTGCCCTGTCAGAAGCGACTTCGGGAGTCCCCGCACCCCCGCCCGATTATTTTTATTTTATTTTTTATTATTATTTTTCTCTCTGGGGTCCTGAACAGGGGCTGAGAGCAGCACAAACTTTTTCCTCCTCCTTTCGCCGCCGCGGCTCCTCTGCCCCCTCAGCGAGTCCCATAATTTAAATAACCCTGATATTTCTCCCGCTAAACGCCTCTCCGCCGCCCCGGACCCCGGGAGAACTCACCGCGGGGCTTTAACATCCTCCCTCCGGCCCGTCCGCCGCCTTTACACCGCCCGCGGAATTTCTAATAATTTTTTTCTCATATTTCGGGCTGGACGCGGCGGGCCTGGAAATTGTTTCCTTACGCCTCTTTCCAGCAGCCATTGTAGTGTATGCGCTGCCCCTGCAGCCCAACTTGCAGCTGCCGTTTTTTTTTTTTTTAAACTGGAACATAGCCAATTACTCTTTAAAAGACCCGAAAGAGATCTATCTTTCTTTTGTAACTCAAATCTATGAATTACAATGTTTCTATTCTATGTGAAGTACCTGAGAAACTAGGTATTTTATGTCACTAACATGAAAAATCTATAACTATAAAAAAATGACACAGTTTCCTATATGTATAAGGTCTAGATACACATACTGGCATATCCTTTGGGACTAGTAGGTTTTCACAACAAGCTCTTTTATGTCCAGCAGCTACCTTCTTTCATTGTCTGTTTATAGTTTTTAGACAGACTACTCTTTTGCTGCTATCTATTGTAATAAGTAAAGTAGATGGATTATTTATAATAAATGGCATGCTTGTATTAAATATGGTGATCTATTATGATCTTTATGCAAACTGATAAAGATCAGTTTGCATATGATTTTCATTGGTGACATCTGGCAGTCAATGACTTTGCAAGACTGAACGTTCTTGTAGTAGGTTGCTCCTGTCTATCTCATGGTCTAATTAAGCTCTTGAAAAATCTACATTATTTTAATGACAGCAGACAGATAAATTAATTAAATATTTTGGGTATTAACAATCTTATTCTGTGATTTGACAAACAGGATGGCCCAAAAATAATGCTGGACAATTATAAGGGGCTGCTTCTAAACTTAACCTCTATGGTTCCTTTCCTAAGGGAATGATGACTCTTTCTCCAGCTGGTGGGACTGCAAATTCTTATGAGCTCAAGGTCCTGAGATGTTGGCTTTCCTAGACTACTCTTTTTTTTTTAATTTTTTATTATGCATTGGAGTATAGCCAATTAAGACAATGTTGTGATAGTTTCAGGTGAACAGCAAAGGGTCTCAGCCATACACATAAATGCATCAATTCTCCCTCAAACTCCCCTCCCATCCAAGTTGCCACATAACATTGAGTTAAGTTCGTGTGCTCTACAGTAGGTCCTTATTGGTTACCCATTTTAAATATAGCAGTGTGTGCATGTCCATCCCAAATCCCCTAACTATCCCTTCCCCTCATTCTTCCCCTGGCAACAATGAGTTCATTGTCTAAGTCTGTAAGTCTCTTTCTGTTTTGTAAGTTCATTTGTGTTTATTTTTAGATTCCACATATAAAGGATGTCATACAATATTTCTCTTTCTCTTCCTAGACCACTCTTACACACCACTGACAAACTCACACTCCCTAGATTTATGTCTGTGCTGTTTAGTACAGTAACCCCCAACCATATATGGCTGTTCAGTTCAGTTCAGTTCATTTCAGTTCAGTCGCTCAGTCGTGTCCGACTCTTTGCGACCATAAAGCACCTGAAATCAGGCAAATCTGAACTGAGATTGTTGAAAGTCTAAATTATGCACTGCATTTCAAAGTCTTTGCATGAAAAACGGGTAAAATATTTTAATAATAATTTACTTCCCATTAGTCTAAAAGCTCTTGTAGGTCTTCATAAAACCATTCAACTTCAGCTTCTTCAGCGCTACTGGTTGGGGCATAGACTTGGATAACTGTGATATTGAATGGTTTGCCTTGGAGATGAACAGAGATCATTCTGTCATTTTTGAGATTGCATCCAAGTACTGCATTTCAGACTCTTTTGTTGACCATGATGGCTACTCCATTTCTTCTGAGGGATTCCTGCCCGCAGTAGTAGATATAATGGTCATCTGAGTTAAAGTCACCCATTCCAGTCCATTTTAGTTCGCTGATTCCTAAAATGTCAACGTTCACCCTTGCTATCTTTTGTTTGACCACTTCCAATTTGCCTTGAATCATGGACTTGACACTCCAGATTCCTATGCAATATTGCTCTTTACAGCATCGGATCTTGCTTCTATCACCAGTCACATCCACAACTGGGTATTGTTTTTGCTTTGGCTCCATCCTTTCAGTCTTTCTGGAGTTATTTCTCCACTGATCTCCAGTAGCATATTGGGCACCTAATGACCTGGGGAGTTCCTTTTTTGGTATCCGATCATTTTGCCTTTTCATACTGCTCATGGGGTTCTCAAGGCAAGAATACTTGCTATCTTTTGTTTGACCACTTCCAATTTGCCTTGAATCATGGACTTGACACTCCAGATTCCTATGCAATATTGCTCTTTACAGCATCGGATCTTGCTTCTATCACCAGTCACATCCACAACTGGGTATTGTTTTTGCTTTGGCTCCATCCTTTCAGTCTTTCTGGAGTTATTTCTCCACTGATCTCCAGTAGCATATTGGGCACCTAATGACCTGGGGAGTTCCTTTTTTGGTATCCGATCATTTTGCCTTTTCATACTGCTCATGGGGTTCTCAAGGCAAGAATACCAAAATCAGACTCAAATTGAAGAAAGTAGGGAAAACTGCTAGGCCATTCAGGTATGACCTAAATCAAATCCCTTATGATTATACAGTGATGTATGGCAAAACAAATACAATATTGTAAAATAAAATAATAGAAAAGGAAGCTTTCAGATATTTTTTAATCCCCCTCCCCATCCATGGAATATTAATACCATAAACAAATATCTGTTTGTGTTGTCCAGTAGAATTTTCTTGGGAGGACCATAAACTATTGTATTACCTAGTAATTTTTCAGCCCCATGTACCAACATCCATCCCTTGGGGGCTGATATAGCTCTCATTGGTAACGCATGATTTAAATCAAGTTAGTGTGAGACATTTTTGAACCTAGACTAAGCAAATAAGCAAGGTAGAACATATGGCTCAAAATATTTCCAAACACATTTGAATACAAATTCTGTATTTCTCAGATTTCAAGGGAATAGGGTTTCAACATAAAACAAAAACAAAAACTCTGGAAGCAATGAACCTATATATAGCATTAAAGGGTCGATACGTTTCTTGTGTTCTTTGATACTTTATTCCTCATATGTGCACTCATGCCCTGTGGTTTGGCATGAAAACGCTTACCTAGCATTGTGCTTGATCTTTTTCCTCAGCTATTTTCCCATCTGTAGGTAGATGATGAGTGAAATGTGAGTAAAATTTGGTAAATGATGGTCATTGAATGAATGGCATCTTAGCAAAGTATCTTTTTTTAATCAGAAACTTTCTCTCTCTTTGACAGAAAGGTGATTTCCCTGATTTGAAATGCAGTGGAAGATTTCAGAAAGCAATCAGACTAGCTTCTCTAATAAGATACTTTTAATTTTAAAAAGTTCAAGTAATCAGTTTTGAGAAGGTGAAACACTATTCTAGATCTAAACTCCTGTAATTAGGTCAAATATTTAATGAGGCATTTCTTAATAAAACTAGCTCTGAGGGTTTTTCAAAGCAATATATATTTTATAAATCACTTAGGAAACTTTTAATAATATATTTAAAATAATAAAATATAATTACTATTAATAATAACAGTTACACATATTCCTTTCATGGCCTTAACTTTGAAAATGTTATCTGGAAATCATTGTGTATAAAAGGAAGAAAATCCCTTGATTTTCTTTTCAAATAAAATATGTCCTTCAGTTCAGTTCAGTCGCTCATTCATGTCCAACTCTTTGCGACCCGATGAATCGCAGCACACCAGGCCTCCCTGTCCATCACCAGCTCCCGGAGTTCACTCAGACTCAAGCCCATCGAGTCAGTGATGCCACCCAGCCACCTCATCCTCGGTCTTCCCCTTCTCCTCCTGCCCTGAGTCCCTCCCAGCATCAGAGTCTTTTACAATGAGTCAACTCTTCGCATGAGGTGGCCAAAGTACTGGAGTTTCAGCTTTAGCATCATTCCTTCCAAAGAAATCCCAGGGCTGATCTTCAGAATGGACTGGTTGGATCTCCTTGCAGTGCAAGGGACTCTCAAGAGTCTTCTCCAACACCACAGTTCAAAAGCATCAATTCTTCGGTGCTCAGCCTTCTTCACAGTCCATCTCTCACATTCATACATGACCACAGGAAAAAATCATAGCCTTGACTAGACGGGCCTTAGTCATCAAAGTAATGTCTCTGCTTTTAAATATGCTATCTAGGTTGGTCATAACTTTTCTTCCAAGGAGTAAGCGTCTTTTAATTTCATGGCTGCAGTCACCATCTGCAGTGATTTTGGAGCCCAGAAAAATAAAGTCGGACACTGTTTCCACTGTTTCCCCATCTATTTCCCATGAAGTGATGAGACCGATGCCATGATCTTCGTTTTCTGAATGTTGAGCTTTAAGCCAACTTTTTCACTCTCCTCTTTCACTTTCATAGAGACTTTTAGTTTCTCTTCACTTTGTATCATAAGGGTGGTGTCATCTGCATATCTGAGGTTATTGATATTTCTCCTGCCAAGCCTAAAGTCAAGCAAGAATGGCTTCCCTGTGGCTCCTGTTAAAGAATCTGCCAGTGAAATACATGAATGCTGCTGCTGCTACAGTGCTAAGTCACTTCAGTTGTGTCCGACTCTCTGTGACCCCATAGACGGAAGCCCACCAGGCTCCCCCATCTCTAGGATTCTCCAGACAAGAACACTGGAGTGGGTTGCCGTTTCCTTCTCCAATGCATGAAAGTGAAAAGTGAAAGTGAAGTCACTCAGTTGTTTCTGACTCTTAGCAACCCCATGGACTGCAGCCTACCGGGCTCCTCCGTCCATGGGATTTTCCAGGCCAGAGTACTGGAGTGGGATGCCATCGCCTTCTCTAGAAATACATGAATAGAGCTCTCTAAATTGAAATAGAGAAAAAGGAATGAAAAGACAAAACAATATCCAAAAATTTTGTGACAATTACAAATGTGTTGTTTTGTGTAATTGAAATATCAGAAGCAGAAGAAAGAAAGAAAGGGAGAGAGAAAGAACAGAAAGAGGCAAGAATTTAAAATGAAAAGAAAATAGTAGCTGAGAATTTTACACAATTGCACAGAACAAACAATAGATCCAGATGTTCACACAACACACAAGCAGGACAAATGCCAGAGACTATATATGACAAGGTGTAACATATTTAAACTAAAGAAAACCAAAGACAAAAAAAAAAAAAAAAAAAAAAAACTTAAAAGAATTCACTTCAGTTCAGTTCTCAGTTCAATTGCTCAGTCGTGTCCGACTCTTTCCGACCCCATGAATCGCAGCACGCCAGGCCTCCCTGTCCATCACCAACTCCCGGAGTTCACTCAGACTCACGTCCATCGAGTCCATGATGCCCTCCAGCCATCTCATCCTCTGTCATCCCCTTCTCCTCCTGCCCCAATCCCTCCCTGCATCAGAGTCTTTTTCAATGAGTCACCTCTTCGCATGAGGTGGCCAAAATACTGGAGCTTCACCTTTAGCATCATTCCTTCCAAAGAAAGCCCAGGGTTGATCTCTTTGAGAATGGACTGGCTGGATTTCCTTGCAGTCCAAGGGACTCTCAAGAGTCTTCTCCAACACCACAGTTCAAAAGCATTAATTCTTCTGCGCTC